>JBAMHZ010000097.1:681516-695468 GCA_037177395.1 Alpinia galanga | reverse complement strand
TGTGTGAAGGCATCACAAGCGGCATTGGAGTATGTCGCAATTAGCGCTAAGGCCCTGTTTGGGAGAAGGTGAGGGAAGTGTAAGTAATGGAAAGGGAAGGGTAAATAAGGGAGGAAAAAAAATAAACCTTGTTTGGGAAGAGGTGAGGGAAGGGGAAGGGGAGGGAAAGAGTGGGTAACTTTTATCCCTCTTACTCACAAAAATAAGATTTTTTTACACCCCAATTTGGAGTGTAAGCTTCCCTTCCCCTCCCCTCCCTTCCCCTTCCATTACTTACACTTCCCTCACCCCTTCCAAACAGAGCCTAAAGGGCATCACAAGCAGTGCTTGTTGTGGGCAATGCAGAGAGGATCACAAATAGAAAATAGACAGTACTTTTGTGAAGGATTGACGCAATGAGGAACACAAAGGATGAGGTGGTTCTAATAGCATGTTAAGGGAAAAAATAGGATTACCTCCTTCTCAAGTAACCCTAGGTTGGCCCCTTTACTAATAAATAGAAACATTACAATAACCCTTTACCTATTACATATTTGCACAATACTTTACAACCTATTCTATCTTTTCTACATAATACTTCATAACATATACTATCTTTTCTTCCACTATTTTGACTCATTTGAGGAGCAAGTATGATATTAGTTATAAGTTGGATTAAATTGACTTCTAGACTTTCTCACAGCTAAAACTCTTTTGCTAACCTGTTAATTTAATGTTTTCTTGCTAACATTTAGTGGAGATGTTGCTTCATAAATGTGAATTTTCCCTATAATTCTTGTTTACATAACTATTGAACAATTTAAACATTCAATTTTGATATTTATGGAAATTACCTAATTTTTTTCATTTTTATTTTTATGTTCCTTGATTTTGCATTTGCTGCTGATTAACAACTACATCTATTGTAGGGTATCTAAGACGTTGAAGTAGTTACATTTTTAGACCTCAGAAATTAAGAGTATGTTGGTTTGGTAACTTTTTTGGTTTGGATGAATCATTTGCAACAAGCATAAGCCTGATCCTTTGTCCTCTGTAATTGTGTTTCACAGATTATAAGAAATACTGATGCTGACATCGATCTTATAGGAGTATTACTTGATCTTTTTCATATAGATAAGCCTTAGATTTGTTGGAATTAGCAGGTTGTATACACTACTATTTTTGTCTTTTTTTATTACCAATATCTTCAAGGTATGCCAATTACCTTCCTCTTTTAACCTGCAAAATCACTGCATACGACTAACTGAGCAGCATGTAATTACATGGACAATTCCTGTTTGTTTTTTTTGCCTTCGTTCCTTGTGCTTTTGAACTCTGAAACATTCTTTTTTCTGTGGTTTCCATTCTGCTAAAAAATGCCAGTTCTCAGTTCCAATATTGTCATGTATGTCACTTGCATTTTTCATTCATACAGATCCATGCATTCTGAACGCGGAACAACATAATGAACTAGGTGCTATTGTATCCCACTACAGGCAATTAACTATTAGTTTGTCATTTGACTTAATTTTTTCTGCCAAGTTTAACTTAAGCTGTATTTCTGCTTGGAAGATACTTATTTCTTGAATAAATCTCAATTTTATGCTCATTACTTCTGTAAAAAGTCATTCTGAGAGCCCAAACATAGTACCTGAATTCTACAATAAATATCCCCTATATATATACATATATATATATATATTCCTTTTTTTAGAAACCAACTATGTACTGTGACTTTCCAATTCTAGTTAGTTGACTGTTATGCTTCTGTAATATGAGAACCTTTTTGTTTAAAATTTATGTTATGATTTTTGTATTTATGAATCTATTTGATGGAATACCAGGCAGCATGGGTTGCTGGACAGTATGCAAATATCATTTTTTCTGATCAAAACAATTTCCGAAGAGCCTTCCACTCTGTTGTTTCTGGAATGAGGGATCCAGAGCTCCCTGTGCGGGTTGATTCAGTTTTTGCTTTGCGCTCTTTTATTGAAGCTTGCAAAGGCATGTTTATGCTAACATTTCTTTGAACCTGAAACTAGTAATTTTCTTTTATTTTCACATCAGGTAGCTTATAATTATGTTCTTGATATAGATCTAGATGAGATCCGACCTATTCTTCCTCAATTGCTTGATGGTATGTCAAAGTAGTTTTTGATCTAATTCTTTTATACTCTTTCCTGAGATTTTGAGAACGTACCTGTAGATTTTTTTAAACTTATGAATGAGGTTGAGAATGAGGACATTGCCTTCACTCTCGAGACCATTGTGGACAAGTTTGGTGAAGAAATGGCTCCATATGCTTTTGGCTTGTGCCAGAATCTGGTATTTTATTTTAATTCAGTTGCTTTTAGTCTACCTGCATTCCCTCTGATAAAAACTCAAATCTTTGAATAGGCTGCTGCATTTTGGAAGTGCTTGAATACATCTGAAGCAGATGATGAAGCTGAAGATGCAGGTGCTTTAGCTGCTGTTGGTTGTCTGCGTGCCATGAGTACCATCCTCGAATCTGTTAGCAGTCTTCCTCATCTCTTTGTTCAAATTGAGCCAATTTTGCTGCCTATAATGCGGAGGATGCTGACTACAGATGGTCAAGGTATCTAACTGTATGGTTGTCATTAAAGGCATCTTGGTGAATTTTTTGTATTTACATTCTTTTGTAGAAACATTATTTTACATTGTTAATGTTTGTGGTTCGAGGGTGGTTCAAACTCTATCAGCCTCAGTGGTCAAATGAGAAAACCTAGGCGAATACTCTGGTTCCCTTGTCAGAAAGGTTGAACCTGTTGGGATATGCTCCAAATGCCTTATTACTTGCAAAACCGGCACCATGGTTTGATGATGCACTTCTACAAGTAGGGAACTTAGGCACAGGTGGTAGCAATGTTACCTTCGGCCAGCATTTTACCTGGCTGTTAATAAGTTTTGATGGTATGGCCTTGATGCTCCCTTTTGAATGGTTGGCATGGTTAGCCTCATATTGTGGTGCATGCATAGGACTGCTACTCCACCTCATCTGGCTATGGCATTTTTGACATGAAGCAACCCGTCACATTTAATGCACCATACGCCAGGAGATATTGCTCTTCTGTGAATCTCCACTGGTTGCAAATGTCACTAGTCAGAGGGGTCTCTCGTGGAGGTTGTCTTGTTGGAAGTGAGGTTCTCTTGTTTGTTGGGACAAAAAAGAGCATGTATTTTGACATTCACTGTAACACTTTAATATTGTCTTGCACTTTGGGTTGGGATCATCTACATGCACCCAGCTTCAGAAAGTATTTATAGGGGTAATCATGTTCTACATGTAGATTATCTGCTGACTCAGTTTTGTTTAGCATCAGTAGGATACTGCTGCAAATATAGTCCAAAATTTGCAATTACAATGCACACTGAATTTCATGCCTGAACTGTTACAATTTATAAAGCTGATAAAGGTTATTTAACTGACACACTTGGTAATGTCTTTCTAAAAATTCCTAGATGCCTCAGTTTTCATAGATTACATTGCATATTCGTTGATGTCTTTTTTATTTTCAATGCTCCTTTTGGCAGGCCAAAGTGGATGACTACTTAACTTATTACCTACTTAATTATAATTAGGTTTATGCTATCTTGTCTCCATCAAGATTATAATAGGTTGATGGAATGCAATAACTCAGTGCATTAAATATCAGTCTTCCTTGTTTTCTCTTGCAACTATTTTTTTCCTTCTAAATTTTAGCCTTGTTGCTAAAATTTCTACTGATGTCAGGTTTCTTTTTTTTGTGTGTGTGTTAGTAGGATTTTTTGTGTACAAAATTCAAATTTGTTTTTGTCTCTCAATCTTCTATTTATGCATGATTTTATGTTTGTTGGTACATTTTTAATAATTGTATGTTATATGCTACAATATAAAAATTCTGCAAGTGTAAACCATGCTATCAATATTGTGACTCTTTCAATGTCTTGAGGTGTCAATTTGGTTGCCTGTTTGACACATCAATATAAAAATTCTGCAAGTGTAAACCATGCTATCAGTATCATGATTCTATTCAATGTCTTAAGATTTGCAATTGCACATTGCCTGTTTTATACATTCTGATCAAGGTTGCTGGTTCCTATGAGTCAATACATTTTTATCCTGATGGTTTGCATGTTTCACAGATGTTTTTGAAGAAGTTTTGGAAATTGTTTCTTATATGACATTTTTCTCCCCAACAATCTCATTGGACATGTGGTCTCTTTGGCCTTTAATTGTAGAAGCACTTGGAGATTGGGCTATAGATTTCTTTGAGAGTAAGTCAATACATGCAACTTTTTCGTATTCTCAGCTTTTGCATTATTTCGGTTCTCTTTTTGAGTTTTTTGTGCAAGGAAACACATTGTGTTATGCATGGGATCAATGCATTGGCTATATGTTGCCTTAAGACTCTTTAACTTCTAGAAAGATTTGTATGCTTGTTTTGGCTAACTCTAATCCAATTTTCTGCTTATACTTCATTTTCAAGAAGTGATTGCCCTGTGTATTGATCATAATTTTCGCTTACAAGATTATAAGGAGAATGGTCAAAAGCAAAGTGGTTGGTGGTATATGTTATATTCCACTTGAAATGGCTTAACTTAATCAATCTCATTGAGCTTCAATAACCTATATTTGGTCCTTCACTTTTCCCAATAGAGATGCATTGTGAAGTTAATTCTTGTTTCGATTATTATACCATTCACGTTTAGTTTAAAATGAGGTAATCTGCTTCTTCCTGGGTATCCAATCTTGTATCCCATTATTTTTATTTACTATATTTTATGGTTAGAATGATAGCCACAAATCAGTTACATGTTTCTAGTGCTAATAGTTATATGATAATATGAATATATAAGTTTAGTTTGTCATAGGTTGTTTATTCGCTAGTTATTATTTTTGATCCTCTAGTCAAACTGTTTTTTTCCCTGGTAGAATAATCCGATTTTATCCCCTCTCAGCTTGCAATTATAGCAGATTCAACTACATTTTTTTTTCAGTTTCTCATTTGAGGGGAAGCTCTTGGATTTGATGTAGTGGCAATCACCCCTGTTTTGTTAGGAATTTATCCAACTTTTTCCTTTTTACCATATAGTCATTTCTGTTCACACTTTAGGTCTGGTTATTGAAAAACATTATTCCAGACCAAACCATGCAGTACACTCTATTGATCGCTTTTCATTAAGATTCGACGTTGTGGTGATGGGACATGACATTACCTCTTGCTTCTTTTATCTTGTTCTGATGGAGATTTCATTATCATCTCTATTAAAGGGAAAATGTTTGATGATTGAGCTGCCTAGGCTTTTCAATCCAACCATTTTTTCTGCCACCTTCTTATATTAATTAGAAAGTTTCAAAAGGCAGTTGATACACTGCATAGCTCCTCAGGGGGGGCCTAGGTAGTGGTGTTAAAATAATATTAAAATGAAATGGAAAGAAGTAAGGAAAAATGTACGTATATATATGAATGTATATACATATAATGTCCAAATAGTTGTATGAGATAACGTCAAATATATTGCCCTTATAATTACTAAACAATCATAAGAACACATGACAAGCCACATTATATTTCACATTTCAATGAAGAAAAACTTGTAACAGAATTAGATTGAAAAATAACACAACAAGGAGGGACATGGTGGGTTGGATATTAAGGTTTTATTCAATTGAACCAATTTTTTTAATGAACGTGAACCTTCTTTAAATGGTATCTCAGATTCTGATAATTTTTTCATAAAAAATTGTTTTAATCTTTATTTCTTCTTTGTATTCACATTTGTCTACCTATGTGTTTTTCTCCTCTCAGATATGCTTGTTCCTATGGACAACTATATATCAAGGGGTACCAAACATTTCCTTTCATGTAAAGATCCAGATTACCAGCAAAGCCTATGGAAAGTACTTTCAAATGTATGAGTTTCATTCAGCTATTTGTGGGACTCTTCAATAACATTTTTGGAAATCTATTTGTGGTTAATTGAAACTTCAAATAGTAAATGCAGACCTTTCAATCATACAATTGCTCTGATTATGTTTTTTTGGTGATCTATTTTACAGATCATGTCGGATAGAATCATGGATGACAGTGATATTGAACCCGCTCCTAAGCTCATTGAAGTGGTATTCCAAAATTGTAAAGGCCAAGTGGACCATTGGGTTGAACCTTACCTGAGGATTACCATTGATCGTTTGAGCCGAGCACAAAAGCCACATTTTAAGTGTCTCATGATACAAGTTGTAAGTATTTTTTTATTTATGAAATTTTAAAGCCACTATCTGTTTTTGTTACTTTCACCCAAGGAAGACTTTAAAATGTGATTTATGCAATTAGAATAAACTAATGGAACTCTATATTGTCAGTGGAACATCCAGTTCACATGTATTACCACTCTGTTAAGTGAACAGACTCCTCTCAATTTTTTATGCCATAACTTTTGTGATCTTAATCCAATTAAAGATATGTAGCTGTGATATTCTTTTATTATGATTGAATATAATCTTATTCCTCTCTGCATTGCCTTGGGCTGAAATGTGTATGTTTCAATTGTCTAATATTATAGGTGTTCATATTCTGCATTTTTTTTAAAAAATTATGGCAATCATCATAATATTTTCATCTATGACTGTGTGAATTTGTTTGTTGGAGAAGCTTGATTAAAAAAAAAACACTCTCTGAATTATCCAATGCTATGCTTGTATTTCTTGTATCTGCTCCTGGTGCTCTATTGTTAGTGGTTTCATTCTGTCAGACTTTCTTTTGAGGAACAAGTAAGATTCAGTCTATTATGATTTTTTAGCAATGACTTTTAACCATATGTACACCTCAAATTTGTGTAGCTAGTCTGGTTTAACTCTCTGGTACCTCAGACGAGCATTTACTTCTAGGACTTCTTTTTTTATTTGGCATTTATGGAGTAAAATTTTTGCTATTGGCTCTTTAATATTCTGTCAGTTTAATAGCTGCTCTGTTCGCAGATTGCTGATGCTCTATACTATAACTCTTCTTTGACGCTCGGGATACTGTATAAACTTGGGGTTGCTTCAGATATTTTCAGTCTCTGGTTTCAGATGCTGCAAGAAGTTAAAAGGAGTGGTGTGCGTGCAAACTTTAAAGGGTAAAGTTTATCTTTTTTCTGTTGTCACTTTCCATTGGTTCTGTATAACGCTGAACACTCAATCACAAATGTAGGATGCATAATAAAAAGATTTGCTGCTTGGGATTAACTTCACTTCTTGGCCTTCCTGCCAACCAATTGCCTGCTGAAGCTTTAGAACGTGTCTTTAGGGCAACAGTTGAGCTTCTGGTTTCTTACAAAGATCAACTTGCAGGTAATAGTATGTTTTGCTTCTTCTGCAGATAAAACAGTCTTTTTACCCTAGTCATTTGATTTTTTTTATTTTTTTTGCTCTTTTGTGTTGCATAAAAGTAATTTTGACACACTGTGTCATTAATAAACATTTTTTTTGCAATTCTTATTACTTTACACTTATTTGCTGTTGTACATTCATAAAGTTTGGAATTTTTTAGCTGACATTTTCATTGACTTGTTTCTTCTATTTATATCGTCAAAGAATTTGTTCCCCTTATGTTATATTCGACAAGTTCTAGTCATGCAAAAAGATTATTCTGCATTGCCTTTCTATTCAGTTTCATAGTACTTCTTTAACTGGGCAGAAGCTGAGAAAGAAGATGACACCATTGACAATATGGATGGCTTTGATGCTGACGATGATGAGGAGGAAGAAGAGCCTGAAATGGGAGATGACACTGAGTATTTCAGTGAAGAAAAATTCAAGGAATTGGTTGCGGAGGTTAGTAGATTAATGTAATATCTTTACAGTACATGTTCCCTTATCATGCTGACTAAATGACACATTCATAATTTTGATCTGCTAAATTGGAGAGCATAAATCTAGTCTGGTTTATAATTAAATCTCATAAGTCTTTAAAATCAAGTTTCCTATAATGATCTTATCAAGATAAAGAAACTTAGTCTGTAATAATTTCCTAGTTTTTTAGACATTAGTGTCCATTGGGACTCATTTTCCAAAAGGTAAAAATGCAGTCTTGATTGATTTGCTATGGTCGTAGAAAGATTATTAGATTACTCAAGCTGTCATATCGTCTTAGCATGCAGGTTCCAAGACATATCAGATATGGAAGTAAAGTCTATATATGTTTTTTCGTTCGTTCTTATAGAGACTTGATTTTAATATATTTCTCCAGGACAATATTACATATGAAATCCCTTTATTTGTGGAAAGGAAAAGCATAAATATGTCATTGTTCTTAGTTTGATCATGTACCAAGTACCTCCAGGTGCAAGAAACAGATCTGGGCTTGTACAGATTGTTAATGATATCAAACACTCACAAGAACACACAGTTAAAAAAAATGCAATTGATAGCATGATTTCTAGATGGAATTAAATTGTTAAATGCTCATGCTATATCCTTCAATTGTAAAATAATTTATAGCATTAGATATCGAATGAATTAAAGGGTCTTATTTTTCTTCACTCAGATTTCTTACCAACCTATCATCCATACTGTCATTTTTCCTCTCCCTTATGTCATTTTTTGTATGAATCTGAAACTGAATCCTCAATTCTGATCATAACATCATTTGTAATCTTTTTTTTGTTTTTCTCATACATGTAGAATGTTCATGATCAAAAACATCTGACGTTGCATACCTATATGCCTGTTGACCAAATGGTCTCTCTTAAGCATAGGTTTTAGGTTTTTGCATATTCATATGTACAATCTAACCATAAAATCTATAATTTGGGTGGACTTTGTCTGAAGATATGAACCTTAAAAGTGCTTTGATGAGCTTATTTTGTACGATTATTTTATATGAATGCTAAGATGACTGTTTGGGATTACTAAGATCAAATGAAAAATGCTACTGTCCATGAATAATATAATGCAGCTTTTAAAGAAGATAAATAGAGAAAATTAGATTATGAGATAATAGTTATGCCCAAAGACTATTGGTAGATTCCAAAATAGACAAGTGTATTCAGGTAGATCTGAAGGTATAATGGGGAGATGGAGACAGAAGAATCTCTAATGTAATTGAGAATGATTTAAGAACTTTGAATATTATTAGTGACATGACCTTGAAGTTTCCATGCAGTTAGTGCCCAAGAGCTGGGGCTAGCACAGCTTATTGCTGATTTTAAAGACATAGCATACAACATATTTTTTTATGTTGTACACCATCATCAAGTTAAGTTTGTCTCAACTATTTGGATGATCGATAGGAAATTTTTTTCCCTTCAATTCACCTTCTATGTAAGATTATATCACTTCATATATTTCTTTATGCGCTAAATTGCCCCATCTTGCTAGTAAATTACAAGCATATCCATGACACTTTGCTTGTGGTATAGGTTGTGTACCCCTTGTCTTGAACACTATGCACTATTTCTAAAATCTTTTTTTTTTTTTTTAATTTTACGGCTACAAAAAGCTCACTACTTTTTGCTATAAAATTAACAACAATGTTACGTTCCACAACTCATTCTGGTATATACTTTGTATTTTGTGGTATACCTTGTGTAATTTATGCAGCACCAGGATAGATCAGTGTGCCTAGATCTCTAAAATAGAAAGCTTTGTATTATTGCTTATTATGGGCCTTTCAAGGCACTCAAAATAAACTTGGTTTGGCTAAGAATAATAAAAGTGGAAGGAAACACAATTTAATCGAATAGGAATAAAATAAAATGAAATTTAGCTCATGGATCAGTTTATTTTATTGAACCAGTTTGTGATTTAAGTCTACCCATTATTATTTGCATCACTTGTGTCCTACAATTGTGCAGAAGATCATATGGTATTAACTTATTGTCCTATATGATGGAATCAGGCAAAAGGATTTCAGTCAAATGATGAGGGTGATGAGACTGATGATGATTACAGTGATGATGATGATGCGCAATCACCAATTGATGAAGTTGATCCTTTCATATTCTTTGTGGAGACTGTTCAAGGTATTAATATACATTTTTTCATCATGTTCATTCATTTCAGCTAACACAACGACACCATGTAAGCGATACAACTAACACAACTACTATGCTTAGCCGCACAAGCTTCTTACCCCGGTTGGTTCCAAAATCTGATGCTGACACTGGATTCCCACTATCAAGCTCTGGCAACAAGCATTGCTCAACACGCTGAGTTGAGAAAAGCAGAGATTGAGAAAGAAAAGTTGAACAAGGTGACTACTGTATAAATCAGCATAATAGAGATTGAGGCTTTGAGATGGTCTCCTTCGTTAGAAATGGCAAAAGAACCAGATAATGAATTGTTATCGAATCCGACAGTACCTTATGGCCTGAGAAAATTACGAGTCTTTTGGAGTTAATTGGTTCTCAAGCATCCATGTGGACATTAAAATATTCTCAGTTTCTTTTAGCAATTTTTTTTGGTGGGAATCTCATAACCGGAGGTTACCACCTATAGGGCTAGGGCCATAGTATCGTCGATTTTGTTTTCATTTAATTTCATTTTATTTTCTTCTCTATATTGATTGGGTAAGACTTGATGAACAGTGTCTACACTGGAGTGATATTTGCTTTGGTTGTTGTGTAATAAAAAAAAAGGGGTTAGCAGTGATGGATGTATACGACTATCTACTCTGTATACTAGAAAGGCAATGATGGCAATTGTTTAATATGCTTGCTAATTATTGATTGCTTGCAACTTCTTTTGTGATGTGCAATCGAAGCCTCCTATCTTTATAAATGCAAGCACATTATTATATTCACAAACAATAATAGAACTAAATCTGATTTATCCAAGATCATTTAAGTGAGACCTGATGATACAGAAATCATCCTTAACGAAGATATGTTCTCCAAATCGAGTACTTGTATTCATCCTACATTGACTGCGGATTGACTCACGAGCTCTGTAATCCACCTCCAGATCTGCAGGCCACTGGCATGCAACTAGGAACTGAAGTCAACGCCTCAGTGACCTCAATCTACAAAATCTAGTAGATGGAACTACACACTCTTCCTTCCACCACTTGAAGTTACATCTTTAACAGTCTCTGTATGGCATACAGATCATGCACATTATTAAAATTAGGCATCAAATCTTTCTCCTTTTACTTTTTTCCACAGCGATCGATCATGTGTTAATATAATCAAAGAGACCGAGACGCATGCATATCCAATAATCCACGTGATGTGGGGGCGCATGCACCCCCACCCATGTTGGACTGAGACTGTCTTCTTTGTCGTAGGCTTTCTTGCTGGTAGGGCGACAGCTGCTGCAGTGCAGCCTCATCGATCTTTCATATTTTGTCGTATATTAATTAATTTGCTTCAAGTGGAGCGGCGTTCATTTCGGTACGTTTAAATAAATAGGGTTTGGAAAAAGACTGCACTAGTGGAAAATTACCATTTCTTGTAGTCACCCTTCCTAGCTGATCATATCCTCTCTGCAGGTACAGTTAAAGTCCTTTACTAACTACTTGCACGGCTATTTGATCCATCGACTTTATATATTTACTGATCGACAATTATATTGTAGATAAATGATCTACAATCTATTTCTCTGCATGCAGAAAACGCCAGGATTGGAACCCTGAAAGGAGTCGGGAGGTTAGATTTGCCGACACAGCCTCATGCATGGATTCAGCTACAGTTCCATCCTTCATTATTGCTGACAGCCCCTATAAGTTTCCCTATCTATTATTAATTGAACGGTGAAGGGGAGCACAGGAGGCCTGCTAAATGGCCAATACTGGAAGGAGTTAAAGTCACACGTCAACTTGCACCTACATTATTGGCCATGACGTTTGCAGATAGAGAGCCATCGAAATGAATCCAATATTATAGTGAAGATATATAATTTGCCCTATAAAAAGGGTGGTGCGGCTTGAGGGTTGTCTCAAGCCGGGGATCAAGATAGACCTACAGAAACATCAGGAGCAATGGGAGAAGAGAGAGAGTACAGCCTCAGCTAGGTAGAAGAGAGTCTGAATTAAGGCTGTACCCTCTCTCTTCTTCTCTTGCTCTACTGATGGATACTTTATATGTATACATCGACCAGCCTCACAAGTTGAGTTCTTGTGTGGAGTGGTACGTAACAGTCGGTAATTTTGCGTTACGTTCTTGCAAAGTTCTTTGTGAGCTAATTAACATTCGCACTTGCAGCTCTTGGTACCATGCACCTGAAAGTTTCTCCTTTTGTTGTATATATATAATTTCAGAAGTTTTAATTTTCATTTTTTTTTCTTTTTTCCTTCTCTGTCGATTGCATTGCTTCCTCAGTTTAATTATATCTTTTAGCGAGTGATTACAGATGTACAGGCAAAGCAGTTGGGTACATATGGACTTGTTCATTCAAGCATACATAGATACTGACCAAAAGAGACAGAGATACAGGAGGACTTAACCATGGATTAGATTACCGACTGTGACTTCAGAAATGAAGACAGATTGTAACTCTTATTGCAAATTGGAGCTTCGATTGAGGTATCGACTCGTGATGCAGATCATTCAGCATGTATAAATTAGAAGACTTGACGTGTACTCCGAGCCTGTCTAAGGGATGGCTAGGGAAGGATTTTCCTCCAATTTTAACTGTTCAATCTCAAAGAAAAGAAGAAGAAAAAAAAAACAAAGTTTTTTCTTTCTTTCTATCTATCACCTGTCTAATTAGTTTTCAGACAATTTGATAGAACTATAGAAAACAAGAAAATCAGAAAGATATAAGATCAAAGTTGTATTTTTTTTATTGATTTTTAAAGCTTTTTTCCCCTGTACATAGCCTGTGGCATCTTATTTATGAAAGGGTTGTTATATTTTCCATAAGGGATATCCTTTTGAATATTTGATAAATGAGGTATTGATTTGTTTTTCTTGCCGATTTGTTAACGATCATTAGAAAATTAAATTACCATTAATGATTAAATCCTTAATTCTCCCCATTAACAACTTCTACCTTGAAATTTTCATTTTTAAGCTTCCTTTATTGTTTTCTTTGCAAAGTATTTTTTAATACTGCTTGTAAAACTTTACAAGAAACATACATTTATTTCTCCTTGTTGGATAAGAAAAACTACAAAAGTAATACAAAATATTTATTGGTCATTCAAACATTACCAAAATAATAATAATAATAATAATAATAATAATAATATCTAAGATCTAATTGAGTTATAAAATCATATTGACTTTTGTCTTTCAATCATGTCAAAATGAATTGTCACAGTTGTAGAATGAATATATACAATCCACAAAAACAATATAAATTATTTATCATTTATTTCTAAGGGACAGAACTAAACATCCCTAAATATATATAGTATTTAATATCCATTTCATAAACAAAATTATATTAAATTTGCCTTACAATCGGGTGAAAATGATTATTGTGTATGATTCATCCATAAAAAAAACATTATAATTTTTTGTGAAATGTTAAGATAATGAGCTTGATGAGTATATATATATATATATATATATATGACTGGATTTATTGATCGTTCAATGACCTTAAATAGATGGGGGAAAAATAGTAATGAAATATATATGGTTGCATAAAAATGAAGATCTTAACTAAGTATGCAGTAATATGATTAAAATTAAGATTTAAGAATAAATAACACTGGAGATCCTATTAAGTGTAAAAATATTACATATTGAGAGGAATTGAGATCAGATTAATGGTGCCAGAAAATCATGACAAAAACGGAAAACAATGCTTTTGTAACAATTAAATGTATTTAAATTTGAAATTGCTTATGTTCTATATTATTATTATTATTATTATTACTACATGGTGAAAACAGTCTCGATGAAAAAACTGGCAGACATGTGTAGTTTTTATGGCTCATTTGACCATAATTTTGCTTAGACTTTCATATTGCTGATATGCTGTCAATAACTTTGTTTATTCGTTTTAGTTTTTCTTTCTTTCTTTCTTTTCTTTTCTTTTCCCT
>JBAMHZ010000097.1:668864-681416 GCA_037177395.1 Alpinia galanga | reverse complement strand
TTACGCGAACGAATTGGACGCGAGAATAGGGAAGCAGCCATGCCCTGCCTTCCCTCCCTGCTGAAAGTCGCCATCCCCATCTTCGATCACCAAATAGCTTCGCCCACCTCGAAACCCTAGGATCGCCTCTTCTCGTTACGCGAATGAATTGGACGCGAGAATAGGGAAGCAGCCATGCCCTGCCACTTTTCACCTTCTCACCCATTTGATTGGGGATTGATCAACGTGAAAAATGCTTCCGGCGATCTCAGAAGTCCAACGAAACTCGGACGGTGATCCACGATTCCCATCTGTAGGCCAAGCTTGGAAATCGCCAGCTGCTCGCCGGGCTCAAACCGATCGCGATTGAACCTTCTGCAAAATCAAAAAACACCTCTTCGTTTCAAAACCATCAAAAACAACTAAACAAGTCCCTATGCATCTACCACTCCTCATCCTCATTTATTAAAAAATAATTTCTTTAAAATTATTCGCTTTCAATTATTTTTTGCAGGTGTAAGAGCAGTGTAAGCTTACGAGGGTATTGTTGTCATTCAAAAATTCACAGATGCCATGATTGCTCGAGAGCTAGAAAAGTCTAAACTTCGACTTGGAAAAGTCAATGTACATTTCACATTCATCTTTAATAAGAAAGCGTCAAGCTAAGAAAGAGAATTCAAACTCTACGCCGAGGAAGGAAGGGAAAGAAAAAACAAGGTACAAGGCAAAGAAGCAGAGGTAGATTCGGAGCAGTATTGCCTCACAGGCACTCTGGCGGAGGAGGGCAGACGACAATGTGCTTCAAAGGATGGTCGACGTTGGTGCCTCCTGCGTGCGTGACAAACTCAGCTGGGGTGAAAAAGTTGCCATGGCAGACGCAAACTATTCTTATCTCTTCCCCCTTTTTGTACTTATAGAGGAACCCCTCGATCCTTCTTCCATTTGGACCATCGCCCTTGGTAAACACGCATGGCATCTCTCCCATCATGTTCCACTCGAGAGTTGCTTCTTCGACCTTCTTCAAGGACTCTTGCTTCCTTTTGCCTTCCGCTGCGAGGACAGCAGCGGCCTCATTGGTAGAGGCTGATCGAGTTACTGAGCTGATCGTGCATTCTGCGTCTGTAACAAATAAATAAATGAATAAATGAAGTTGGAATGCAGTGAAAGCTCTGTTTTAGCCTCTGAAACTTAATTAATTAACACTGTATTTATGTAAACAGACTAAACAAATGACAAACGACTAAAACGAACATGGTGGAATGCAAACACGATTCAGTCGAACACAACATCACTTAACTAGCAACATGGAGTGACCAATTATAGCAATTTCTTTCAAAGGAAAAGCAATTAGCAATATTCTAGCAGATTGAAGCAGGCATTATAGATGATGCCTGTGCTGATAGCAATGATAGCTTGAAACATATCTTTAGGAAAATGATCCATGAATATATAAATTTTGTTGCTAATTGTCAAAATAGATTCCACCGTCAAAAAGAACTAAAATAGCACAATAGACATTATGTTTCATATGATGGTCAAGTAAGCAAGTCTAGGAAAAAAGATCAATGTTGCCATCTACAATAGACATTATGTTTCTTGTGGCAAATCTATCACTCTAGTTCCAACTGGACTACGCCCCATGGGAGCACATTATGTTTCATATAATGGTCAAGTAAGCCAGTCTAGGAAAAAAGATCAATGTTGCCATATCACTGGTGCTATCTACAATTTATCATTTGTCAACATTAGTAAAAGTATCTTCGACCAATCCATGGACACGCAAGCAAATCTCCTAGGAAAAAGGCCTAACTTGTCACCGACGATGAAATGTTTACTGCAGTTGTCACCATTTGTCCTTAAGACTCACTAGTTTAAGCATCTTCAAATTGCAAACAAAAGTCTAATAAAAAGGTCTAACTTGTCACTGGTAATGATGTGTGCAATGACTACCCGTGTCGTATGTCTTTAACCAATCAAAAGAACCAAGATCCTACAACAGATGTTGTTGGTAATGCTCATGTAAGCAAATCTATAAAAAGATCTCAATTTGTCGTTAACAAAGTAATTATGATTTGTCATCATTGTTTAGCGTTAGTAAATATCAATGACCAGTTTCCATATCCTCAAGCAATCAAAAGAATCAAAATATTAAAAGATATTATGTTGCAAACAAGAGAAATGTAAGCAAATCTATCAAAAATACATTGTCATGGCTGCTGACATGCTGTTCTTATTACATGCTGCTGATATGCCGACCAATTAATGCTGTGATTGAAACAATTTTAAATGAACCATTTTTTTTGTCCAACTTGAAACATATGAAAACAAAGCAAGCTTGAATATACTTCTCAGCTCAAGAATAAAAACAAACAATTCAGGATACTTGTGTTTGAGCCTTGAACAATTGTAGATTTATTTTGATTTCTCTAGGGCTACTTTATGTTTTTTTTAAAAAAAAAATAAAAAGTAAAGTTCATATGTTGCAATGTGTTTGCCAAAATCATATATACATACATACATAGGCTTACCATTTACCGTAGGTTCCAATAGTTTGTTGATCAAACAAGAAATTTCAACATTGGTTCCAAAAGTGAAGTAATAATTTGATATTGAATTAGGAAGGTCCTGCTGGGATGGGCCTCACAGGGCTTTAAAACCATACTCTAATATTCTCCATTCAGTTAAATGGTACTTGCTAAATTATTAAAAATATCTAAAGACGAACGAGAAATCATTAGCTAGCCAACATATTCGCACATAAACATAATTTTAGCTACAGCACAAACCACCTGCAATGTTTCTCAGATTATTAATTTGAAACACAATAGAAATCTTTGTAAGTAGTGTAACACATAAATAGCACCATGATGAAAACACCGAAAGTTCCTTGTTTGAACAGGAGCTAAATCGACAAGGACTGATTATGGCTAGTTAAGATAAATTTAGACGATTGTTGAGTATATACCTCGAACCGGCGTTTGGTTGTCGGAGGAGCTACATCTTTGAGATCCAGCAGAGCCTTGTGCCCTTGCTCCCTTGGATTGAGAACCCAGTTCCGACAGCCGTAGCGGAACAGCTATAGTGAAGACGCCTTGGAACTGGCTCCCAACCGGTAGATCGAGACGGCCATTGGTGGCCACCGGCGCTGCCAGAGTTATCTTCCCTGCGTCGAGCCCCTCATCAGATCTTGCAGCATCCGATTTAATCGAATTCCTTTTCTCCAATCTTTTTTTCTTCGCTTCCAGTCTCCTCAGGCCCTGCAGCTGCTTCCTCTTCCTCCTCTCCTCCTCCGACTCCGACGGCAAGGAACTCGTCCTCACGAGGCTCGTCAGTGGCAAGGCGTGAAACTCCTGCTCCCTCGGCAGCGGAGAGAAGGAGGCGACTGAGGACGATCGGATTAGCTTCTTCGCATCTGGATCCAACTCGAAGCAACCGCCAAGGGAGAGACCGAGGTTGAGGTTGAGGTTGAGCTCGACCTCCTCAGACGCCTCGGCCGGCGGATCCGGATGCTCGCAGGAACATCTAGTTCCGCCCAATCTATGAAGCAAATCTCTCGGAAAACTCTCGATGGCCGAAGAATGGCGTTCCAGGTCCCCCTCCGCCGCTTCCGCTTCCATCGCGAAAACCAAAAACTCGAAATGGAAAATTAAAAGACGCGCAACATATTCAGATAAAAGGCGACAGTCTCAATCTTAAAATCAGAACCTGGTTTCGCAATCGATTCAAAATTTCCAGAAAATTTCTAGGAAAATATTTGCGCCAGAAAAGCATACACACATCAGGCGAGAACAGAACGAAGATAATGCAGAAAAAAGATATCTTTAGGATAAAAATTGGAACGAATCGAAGAAGAATAGAAACCGTAACCTCCAAGATGAGGAGAGAAGGAGGAGCCGCCTTTGAAGCGGAGAAGGGAGAGGTAGAAGGAATGAGAGAGTGAGAGGGCATTCCGTTGTTTGCTGGTGTTTAGCGCAGAGTAGCTTTGTGATGCCCAAAATGCCCCTAACGATGGCGTGGGCTGCCGGCGAAGCGAGACACGCGTCGACCTAGGAAGATCGTAACGGCTACACGTGGCGATCGAAGAAAGCGGGGGCACGAGAGTAGCCAGCGGCTCGACGGTCGGCGCCCGCTCGACTAACCAGCTAACTGCGAGGGAGCCGATGACGTGGCCTCGTGCTGTCCGGAGCGTACGTGTCGTGAATGCTGGGTTTGGAGGAGCGACCGACACGTGTCTTCTCTCAATCTGGCCGGCCAGCCAATCAAGCCGCCGTATCTTTCTTCATGCTTCCGTTTTGCGGCTGGGGAATCCAAAGGACCGATGACGTGGGCAGCTAGTGATGGGATAAGTTAGCCCTAGGCTGATCGATTACAGTAAACGAAAAAAAAAGTTTTAAGGGAGCAGATTCATCGTATATCGCATTTTAAATTTTATCACAACATTATAATTATGGTTTATCCATGTCAATTCAATGCGTAAAAATACCGATAAGTTTTTTTTTTTGTGGTTGACAAAGAAAGGTGTTGTTCTGTATGACAAACAAAATGTACACGTAATTAATAATATTTTTTCTTAAGTTATCAGAGCTGCAAAATAAATTTTTAAGAATATATTATTTATATAATTATTTTTTTTATTGATACGTAGGTTGTTGCAATATTAGAAATTAAAGGAGTACTATAAATTCTTATAATAAGAAAATTTTGAAAAATACGTTAAGCAAAAAAAAAAAATCTTAACTTATCTCAATGTATCATCACTCACTATTAACATCTTTTAGCACATCTTCTATACATCAAACTTTATGAGATAAACGAGCTTAATTCTGTGCTTATTAGACTACTGAAATAATGTAAATAAATTCATGCAAGTTTTTAAAGGGTAGGAACTCAACTTAGACGATCGCCGAATACTTTTATTGGTTATAGCCATATGCTACTGTTGATGGATGCTAGGACATTTAATTTGATAGATCAAGGTGGATGAAGACCAGACGCTAGTCATGCCTCAATAATTAAATCCATTGTTCAATGTGATAGGCCTTTGTGAAAGAATCACGTCACTTGGAATAATTTTGTGTCCATTGACTCGACTGAATTGGTAAAACATCTTTTAATAGGCATCAAAATTATGATAATCGTGAGTGCGATTGTGAAAGTTCTTGTTAAATTACTGCAACTTGCTAGGAAGCTTTAAATTTAATGTAGCAGCTAGCGTCCACAAGTTTCCTGAAGGGAATGCTATATATCTATCAATGTATTACAAAGCATCTTCAATCTAATCGGGCCAATATATATTTCCAAATATAATAATAATAATAGCCCGAGTTGATCCTGACACAGTTCGAATCAATGGAAACCAACTATGTAAAAACTACAAGTAGAGAATATCAACTAGCACAGATGCTAAGAACCTTGATAATTATTGTGAAGTATTAGTTTGAAACTCATCTCTATCCGAATACGAATGTTGACAATACATATAGTTATATTTCTTAAAAGAATATATAAATGTACAAGTAAACACGTTAATTATAGGGGCATAAAATTTCATTGAAGCTGAGTTGAAGGAACACTGAAAAGAAAAGGGCCGCTAACTTTGTTTGTGCTGGCCTGAAGCCCATTAACGCAAACCTGATGCAAGAGAACAAGGAATGACAGAATCCAACCAAAACTTTCAGATTAAGATAATTTAGTTAATTCTGTCGAAGATTACATGGAACTCAAATAACTGAAGTATCAATGGATTTAGCAGTGAGATTAATTTTAGAAACCAGTGGAAGAACCTGCAAGCAAATTAACACAAACCTTATATGCTTGCACTTCACGAGGTTATACATGACTTGGCTTACTGTTATGCATTGTTTGGGGAGACAGTAGTGCATGCATGTTCTGCTTCGTTGCACTCTCGCTGTTTCATGATCCTCCAGTTTACATGTATCATTGTTCTCAGGACCACCTCGTTACTCCTCACCTTATAACTCGAGGCCTGCTCAGCGCTCTACCTGTGACTGGCTGCAACAGCTAAACCCTGTAGCTAAGTGGATGGCATATATGCATACGAAACCCTAATGCTCACGTGGCGACAGCTGGAGTTTCAGGGTTTTCAGGTCTTTTCAGACCACCAGAGTCCTTCATCCATAAGTTTATTAATTTATTAATATTGATTTTTTTCATAAACATGAGGCTTTCGAATCCCCTAACCTATTTTTTTTAATGAGAAAATAAAAACAATGGATTGTCTCACTACTTCTGTAACTGTCTCTCAATATTGTCTCTGTTAATGGCGGCGTTTAATTTCATATTCTATCAATTAGACGTCATCAATGTTATATTTCCTTCTGAAACAAGAAAGAGGAGGTCACAGGATGAAGATGTATTGATGCACTAGTGTATAGATCAGCTTGCAATCTTCCATGACTTAACTGGTTGCACACTGCAATGCCTCCCTATAAATTGCTTTTGCACACAGAACTGTTGTCCAGCAAAAGAAGGCTGGCAATTACTTTTGTGGTCCTATTCAGGCATTGGTGTTGGTGGATGCATGCCTTAAAGAGCTTCTGAAATATTACATATATACATGCATGGTCCCCTAGCATAGCTACATATACTAGTATACTACCTCCTTAATTAGGGTTTCAACTATAAGTAAATGTGTTGTGAATATGTTTTAGCATAGTCCCAAGTTATAATTATCATATTTATACCTATATGTTAATTTGAAGATTATTTGATATTTAAATGCCATCTTACAAGATTCTTTCTAGTTTAACCTTCAAGAAATTAAATGTTTTTATAAGTCCTCTCCCATTTAATTATTTAGCTTCAAAGGGTTTTAATTTATTAATTTAGAGTCTTTTCGATTGTGGACCCCTCCATTGAGCATGCTTGGCAATAAAGAAATTTTTAAGAGAATGATATATCTTGATAATATAGTCCTTATTTTGGATGGCTCAATCACTTTTGACCATTGAAAATAAGCATGCATCTATAGTTATGACATTTTTTTTTTTTTATTATTATTAATTACTTGAACAAGTACCAGTATCTCCATGCCTCTAATCATAAGAACTCAATACTTGATTTGCGGACTAATTAATAGATATGACTTTATCATGTCATATAGAAATTTAGCCTAAATAAATATTTATGACTTTTCTAGACCAAACTACCCTTAAGGCGTGTAGAGAGGGGGATATATTATGACTGCTTGCCCTTTGCATAAGCACAAACGTCCACCACAAGTATGCAAATGGACTGCCTTTTCTTCCATCTTTTAGGGTTCCTGCTAATTCAGCATCTCTCAAAGGCGTCGCTTGCAGTTTGAGATCGGCAATAGAACACAAATATTTTGAGTCGATCGAACCTCGAAGACCTTACAATTCCCAAATATTGCGTTTTTTTCTTCAGGTGTTGTATTTGCAAGTAAGTCAATCTCACTCATCTTCATTTCTTCCAAGTTGCAGTTGAATTTTCATCAATATATAGAGCTATATTTATATCTACAGTCACATAGCTATTGACGTTTAACTCTTTCGATCATGAGGTTGTTTACATGTTTAATTGTGAATTAAAGATGGCAAATTTCTTGCTGCATAGATTAGTAGTTGATCGTGGGTGAGATTGTGAATTTCCTTTCATTTGTTTTTTTAGTAAATAAGTCATAACAAATTTTAAAGATTAATTTTTCTTTTTATCGACCTGCCTGTTGTTTTTCTTTTCCAAAAAATTATATAACCTAAAAAATTCTACGAAAGTAAATCTAAAACATCTCTAAGGATCATGGAAGTTTTTTCTTTCTTCCTTTGAAAATATTTTTACCTGTTCTTCTAAATTGTTTATATTAATGTCTAAATTGGAATTGTAAACATGATCTGTAATCTTAAGTACTTCACATATATCCAAGCTAGCTTATGATCACGAACTGTTTACATTTTAAGATATGATCCAATCTACAAGAGAAGGGGCTCTCACCGAGCTGCAAGCTGCCGCTGGCACCAGCATTACCGCCGGTGATGATCACAAGAGCCAACCAAGTTCTTCCAGAGCGAATTGGTCGTCGTTCAAGAACCCGAGAATCGTGCGCGTGACTCGCGCCTTCGGGGGCAAGGACCGGCACAGCAAGGTGAGAACAATCAGAGGGCTAAGGGACCGACGGGTGCGGTTATCGATGCCGACGGCGATCCAGTTGTATGATCTTCAAGAAAAGCTAGGGTTTAACCAGCCCAGCAAAGTGGTGGACTGGCTCATCAATGCTGCTCAGCATGAGATCGACAAGCTCCCCCCACTTGAGATGCTGCAGGGGGACCCTACGATCTTCTCATTGGTTCCTCAAACGGCAAACCCTGACATCTCAAGCATCAGCACACATGACCATGGGCACACCAACAACTTAAAGATCAAAGAGAGATCAGAAGTAGGGCATCAAGGTGTTGGATGGGAGAACAGTGAAGCCACATATAATCCTTACTTCCAATTGGAGAACAGCAGTGCCACAAGTAATGGCTACCTTCCTATAACTATCCTCGCTTCTTATTTGGCTGCTGCATCAAACAATGCGGAAGCAAAGCAGTATGGCCACATTCTGAGCTCTTCAAATAATGATCATGATTTCAGAAGTCTGCACAAAGACATCAGTGCATATTCTGCAGCTGCTGCTGCTGCTGCTTTAGGATTACACCATCAGTATCAGTAACTAGTTAATTAATTGCTAGACCTATTAATTGTCAATGATTGAATCGAGTGTTTCCATATATATAATGCTTTTGGCAGTGAAGTGATGACGATATATGTCATGAATAGCTATCAGTATGGAAGATGTGGCTATATTTAGTGGAAAAACATGGGAGTAGTTTCATATGCATATATATTGCATTGAATTGCTGATTTCTCATGTGTTGAAATTATGGGGAGATGATGACATACATAAAATTGTCTCTTAGAACTTATAATTATCGCAAAGTTTAATGTGCTCACACATATAGAAATGTGTGGATTTCGGTGTTTATGTATTTATTAAATAGTATTTTGGTTGATTGCATAATTTGTTGCTGTTCATTACTTGTATTGATTGGTGGTGAGTTGAGTAATATATGGTTGATTGCTTTGGATAGTGCATAATTAAGCAATTAAAAATAATTTTATTTACGATATATACCTCTCGTTTGCCTCTTAAAAAACTTAACAATGTTTTTTTTTCAGTAATTAGTTGCATTATAAATTATAAAAAAAAGACAAATTTTCTATCATAGGAATTGAATTAAAAGGAAAAGAAACAAACAAATATAATAAACAAGAAAAAGTATAATTTGTTTATTGTAATATTTTAATTTAATGCTCAACCACCATATGTGACTGCCACGTGAATATGAAATATATATATGACATTGATTGTTAATTAGAGTAGCAAATCTAATAATTTTTTTAAATACTTCTTTTTTATTTTTATTAAAAAAAAACAAATTGTGAAGTATATATGACGGGGAGGCAAAATTATCCTCCCTATATCATCTAATATATAAATTGGTTACCCTTAACCATCACTTCTTTCGTAAATTCATTTGCAAAGTTACGAGTTTACGACTCTCATGGAGGGACTACAAGTGCGAGGGGATTTTAATATTTTCATGTTTTGCTTCCAAAATTGAAAATTGAGATGTAAAAAAGCTTAAAATCAAAGGAGATTTGATAGCTTTCGATGAGATGTGATGTAGGGCAAGTGGAGGTCCAAATGAAAGAAAAAGAAGTGTATAATAGGTTCAAATGATCGCCATTTCATGTCCTCTTCACTGCGGACCACACTATGCATAGGATGAATAAAGATTATGGTAGTTGAGTAATAAAGCACTAAAAATGATTTATTAAAAAACCATTTCATCTTTTCAAATCTTAAAAAAAAATGAAAATCGAAAATAAAAATATATGCACATCATTATCTATCTTTTGGAACTGTCGCACAACATTTTGTTTAACATAAAACAAGCTTGTTATTTTTAAGAAATAAGAAAAATACGATGAAAAATTAAATTAGAAGATAGTGGCGAAAAAAAAAACCCTCTTGCGGTCTGCCGGCCTCCGCTGTCGTTTTATTGGACACGAAACAGATAAGTCCAAGGGCAGTGGAAATTTTTAATTTTGCCCCCGGTCCGGCAAATTTAACATTTTCAAAATGCTCTCTAAAATTTTGAAATTATCTTAAACAACCCTTGTTTACAAACTATTGTCGGTTCAGGTCTTGATCGTTCGGTTTGGGGAGTTCGCCGCCATCGATCATCCCCGACGACTTCTTCGCCGAGCTGCAGTCCTACGCCAAGAACGCCGGAGGATTGTCTTCCCTAGTAAAGCGCGTCTCAGGGCGGAAGATCTCGGACGCCGATGCGGCCATCATCAAATCAGCATCCCATTCTCGGGAAAAGCCTTAGGACCAAGCTCGAGCGCCCCAAACCCTAGCGTAAAAGGAGACTTCTTGGGTCTTTGTTGCTCTTTCTTGACGAAGAACGCTGAAGGGTTATGGGAAGTGGACGAGGCTCTTCTTCTCCAGGGATCCTCAGGTATGCCTGCGGAGATCTGTCATGGAACATACAAATGCTTTCCAAGATCTCTTAGTTAATGAATTTTGTAACTAAGAGCGTGTATGGAATAAGATCAACTTAATGGCTATGTATAATTGTAAAACAGCTTCCTTTTCAAATTTGTGAACGTAAATGAAGTATATGCATCATTCTGTTCATAAATTTACATTGCATGTAGCCTAGTTTTCTGAAAGAGAATGTCACATCCCGATGCACATCAAGAGCATACAATGGATACAACTCTTCATTTAAAATAAACACTAGAAAGTCATCAAGACACTGTTACATAAGATAAACTAAAAGAAGATAACAGCTGACTCTCAAATGAACTTGCTCTTCTTTGCGGTGGACTAGCTAGGCCACTCACTAAGATATGTAAAAAGATTTAGCGTATTTTTATGGATGAATTTCGGAGTAGGTCTTACCCAATCAAAAGGTCTGTGCTCTAGATATTGCATAGAAGCCAGCTTATGATGAATATGCTTTTGCTCTGCCTTCTTTCAATTAGCCTACACATGTCTATAATTTGCTTTTCCTTCTCAATTTCATCAATCATCTCATTTCAAAGTAAGCTTACACATGCATAGTTCAGTAGGCCTTTGGCTTTCCACTAAAAAGGAAAAGCATACTTTTCAAATTGTTGAGATATTTAGAGCATAACTATGCTATGTAGTTTTGTTTTTCACATGATTGTAGACATTGAACAACTACTCAATAAATTAAAAATGTTATATTATATGTACTGATTTGATGAATTTTCATTTACATAAGATCGTTTGTTGTACTAGAATTGAACCAACGAATAGGCATTATTAAGTAGTAAGTTTTACTATTTATTAGTTTTTGAGACAATAGGTAAAGTTAAGGTTCATCCCATGCTCCATTTTGCTCATTAAAGCCAGATTCATTTATTGTATTTATTCATAAATTGGAAACAACATGTTTTAAGCATTCATAATTTGTTGTAGATTTAACAATGTATAGCACCCTACAACTCTATTGCATTTTACTAAAAAGAGTAGCCAGGTGCACAATGTTCCCACCATGCAAGGTTCTGGGTAAGAGTCTATTGTACGCAATCTTATTTTGCTTTTTACAAAAGGTTATTTTCAGGACTTGAACCCGTAATCTCTATGTTATAAGGCAACAATTTTATCATTGCTCCAAGACTCCTCTTCCTCTATTGCCTTTTACTCAATCTCATATTTTATATAATTGTTATACTTGCATAAGCTACATATTACTACATCATTAATTATGCTTTGATATCACTAAGTAAACCTAGCCTAATGATGGCAATTTTTTATATAATTTCATTGGTAAACGGACCTTGAAATGCTTTTTAAATAAAAGCAGAAGACAAATTTCTTGCATGCTAAATCACTAATTTGTAGGTTATGTTTTAGATTCGTGGAATATATTGTTTTTCATGAAACTGTACTGATTAGTTCTACCTGAACTAAATTATCCTGCAAAATCTATTCAAAATGTTTGCTCCTGAAGGAGCTTTCACTAATGTACATAATCACTGTTCTTTCTCTGCTCGGCCTATTCTAAGTATTTGAATCTGCCATCATTGATCTCAATTTTTCATTATTATTGATCATTGATGCCTTTGATTCAATTCTTTCTTCAGTTGCTTGCAATAAAGTTTTTCTTCTTTGTTTTGCAAACTAGGTTATGACACCTGAATAATAAATTAGCTTATTCAGCTATGAATGCATATTTTAGATTATGTCGTACTGTCTTATTTGTTCTCATCCCAAACTTGTTGACATGATCAAAGATCATTATAGTTATTGCATACTTTCTATTTGAAAGAATAAGAATCTGCATTTGGCAGATAAAATATCGGAAATGAAAGTAAGATTTACAAATGATATTTATTGATCTTGAAAATATGTATGATGATGCAATGACAAGAGTGAAAATGCAAGGAGGATTAATCGAAGTGTTTTTCATAAAGATAGTTAAAGTTACATCAAGGATCAGCTTTAAGTCTCTA
>JBAMHZ010000097.1:657377-668764 GCA_037177395.1 Alpinia galanga | reverse complement strand
GTTATACATCTTCAAAGACAACTAATTGAAAAGTATCAGAAACAAAAGCAAAACTTACATATGGTATTTATTGACCTTGAAAAGGTTTAAGTCCCAAGTAAAATTATGTAAACATTTTTTGAAAAGAAAGGTATTAGTGTAGCATATATTGAAATAATTAAGGATATGTATGAGGATGCAATGACAAGAGTGAAAATGCCAAAAGAATTAACCAAAGTGTTTCTCATAGAGATAGGATTAAATCAAGGATCCACTATAAAACTTTATCTTTTTATACTAATCATAGATGAACTCACTAGATACATTCAAGACATGGTACCATGATACATATTATTTGCAAATAATATTGGCAAATACTATTGTTTTGGAAGATGAAACATGTGAAAAAGTAAATGCTAAACTTGAATCTTAGAGAGAAATAGTAGAAGCGAAAGATTTTACACTTAGTAAAGATAAAATATATGAAATTTAAATTTTACAATATTAGATACAATGAGATAATTATTAAATTAGAAGATAATGAGTTGTTTGTAATTGAAATTTTTAAATACTTAAAATCATTTTTGCAAAAGAATTAACGGATTGAGAAAGATGTGTGACATACTATACAAGTAAGATGGTTGAAATGGAGAAAAGCATCGAGTATTCTTTGTGATTATAAAATACTTTTAAAACTTAAAGAGAAGTCATGCGCAAAAGATGAGAATTGTAGATATAAAAATGTTAAAATGGGTTTGTGGACATACGAGGAAGGTTAAAATAAGACATGACAGCATTAAAGTGAAAGTTGGAGTTGCACTTGTTGAGGAAAACTCTGAGAGACACATTTAAGATGATACAGATATATACTTAAACGACTAATAAATGCTCTGATTAGATGATGTAAAACTATTATAAATATACAAATCAAATGAGGAAAAGAAAGATCAATAAAGACGTGATTAGTGATGATAAATCAAAATAAAATTTATTTAAATATAACTTATGATATAATAGGGATAGAGCCCAATAGCATAGGAAAATCCATAAAGCCGATCTCACCTAGTGGGATAAGACTTGATTGTTATTGTCGGTTGTTGTTGTATATTAGATTGAATGAGATAATTATAAAAATAGGTCCTCATGCAATATGCAGGTTTATCCCTTACTTTTCTTATGTGTGCCAGCACCTTTTCCATACGCCCCTGAGATCTTAGAGATTTGTTGTGTCTCTGCCTTTAAAAAACTAGTGTGAACGTCATGTTAGCATATCCAATATGGTCCTGCTCTTAATTTGCTAGGCACAGTGTCATCCATTTTTGTCGGCCAAAACACTACTAACAAGGTATTATAAAGTGCCACTAACATGATCAATCTTTTAGTATATCATACAAGCTAATAAGAACAAGAATTATAATGGATATTTTCATTTACAGTTACTTTTTAATCTAGATATGTAACTTTACAAATATTAGTGCAAAATAGGTATTTTGGAACTAAGAGACAGCTAAGAATCACCCGAGACCAGAAAAATGATGAAATGCATACAGGATCATACCAAACTAGGACCAGTGTTTCAGTTAAGATTTAAAATTTTAACCCTTGGGAACTGATGTAAGTATTTATAGGAGATCAATGCTAAAGCAAATGGATCGCAAGTGGACTTAAAGCAGGCGCTGCAGGTGAAAGGATGTAGAGAATCATGAGGTAGAAAGCCACGATGCTGTTGCAATCTTGTAAGGTAGGAGACCACAATCTAGTAAGGATCACAGATGGTGCAATTCTCTCTGAATCTACAGTAAACTGCCACAAACCACAACCTTTGAAGCAAAGGATAGAATTCACCAGCAAGGGTGCACACTTTGAATACACAGACTTTGGGACGGCAAAATCCTGCCAACAGCTGATACCATGTGAATTTATGGGAAGAATCAAAGTCATAACCCTAAGCAATGACTTCTGGCTATATGTGTATTAAAGTAAATGAGATATTTGAGTTCGAACAGTTAAATATTCATATATTCAGGTCTGAATTTGCTAAGTATGAGAGAATGTTAGCAACAAGATACACCACCAAGTCAGCCTATACAAGCTAATAAGAGTCAAAAATAAGGATGGATGATCACACTTATTTTTTTTCATCTAGATACGTAATCTTGATCCTTATGCTTTGACATTGGGTGATACGGTCTTGGTTGATTGTTATCCCCCTCTTCATCACAAAACAACTTGTAATAGCTCAATATAGTACCATACATTAATATTACACAGATCAACAAAGGACCAGTATCTATAATTGATCAACATTTCAACACTTGGGTATAACTATAAAACGTGACATATTTTGGATGCACCTCATCCTAAGCAAGTCCATTATATATGGATTAGATTTTCAAATTGTTAGACGGTATAAATGCAAGATAAATTAATTCTCAGCTATAAAATTTTAGCTTTATCTACACGTGAAAAAAAATTATCATAAATGAAAACCGAGTCTAGGAACTGTTACCATCTGAATATCTCCCTAATCCTTCATTTGGAGAAAGGTCTAGGCAAAGATACTTATATTTGGTGCAACAGCAGGATAATTTACGCAAGGAAACTACCAAAACAAATGCTCAGCAGAGTTATACCTGAAGTGGCTGTTCTAAATCAGCCATCATACACTTCAATATAATAAGGAAAAGAAATGAAGTGATAAAAAATAACAGTAAAAGAAGAATACCAAAATCAAGTATACCTGAATAAGCCATCACAAATCTCAATATGCTCAACTGGATTTAGCCGAGAAAGCCGATCAAGGAGAATTTGGGCATGGTACCTGAATTCAAGGTGCCATTTCCATGAGAACGAGTAGGGAATTCAAGCCATAATATAAAAGAATAGCATGAAATTATTACAGAGATACAGTTAAGGCAACAATTTAAACAACTTCAGAAAAAAGAATTCAGATAAATGAAAGTAATAAATAGGTGAATAACGATTGAAATCAAATGCTTGGTTCTACAATCGCAATGATTCCAACAAAAAGACCCTAAGCAGCTTAATGCTCACTGTTAGTTGAAAAACATGTCCCATGCTCTACCATAACTTGCGGTAGGAAGCCTTCATCGAGATGTTAGGAAGTATCTCAGATCATCCTGATGTAGAAACCAGTAAACCAGATGGTCATTTCTGTGAGCTTATGCAATAACTTGTTTCTATATGGAAACCCACCATCCAAAATAGTTATTCCTATGTCTGTCAAATTTTTGTCAAGTTTTGTCCAGTTTATTTGAACCAAATGAAGTTAATATATTGGAGTAATCTTTAGATTGTCAGTTATTTGATAGTGATGTTGTAGAAAATTCAGTTGTTGTAGTTGATTTCTAATGTGGTAGTGAAGAGGTCATCATGCTTTAGCTTTGTAGGGAGTTCATGTTTGAGCAGATAGTATCAATTTATATGGCTTAGTTGCAGTTCTGTAAACAACTATATACATGATAACGAAGGAATAAAACACGCAAACAATTATACATATAAGAACAGATGAACACAAAAAGGCTACAACACCCTCTAATGATTAATCAACTTTGCATATCCTCTCCATCTATGGAAGATTGGCTTCAATTCTCTCAACAGATCCATAGATATTTGAAATCCTCATATCAGTAAGCTCCATCCTATTCAATTCCTGTGGCCGATCACACTGTGCCACACTCACATTTTTAAAAGATCAATAGATGAAAATGGGAAGTTTGTGCCATGAAACAAATTGAAGATTATGTGAAACAAACCTAAGTTAAGACTAATTCAAATTACAACCCTAGTCTATAAATACAATACATGCATTGCTGGTATTGCTGATGACTATTTTCAGAGGGTAGCCCCAGTACAGAGTACCAGAAGGCCAATCTGCATTGCTGGTGTTGCCAAATGCCTATAGTATTTAAGTATTATCAAAATTTTACCAAATCAGCATAAAAGAAGTCCAAAAAATGCATCTTTAACAGATACTACTGAACTCGTGCTTATACAACACCAACAACAACCAAGCTTCTATCTCACTAAGTGAGGCCAAAATGAACCTGTACTTATATCCATATAAAATATCAATTTAGGGGGAAAAAAGCCAAATTATCAAGAAATTCATCTTTTCTACACAACAACATATTTACCAATCATCAACAGAAAGGAAGCCGATTAATAAACCAAGTTTTTGGTTATTTCCAACTTCTGGCACCCGTTCTTTGATTGCTTCACTCTCCATATCCAAAGAAGCAAATAGATCAATAGCAACATCTTGCTTTTCATCATCCATTAGATCTTTGCCAGTTGCAGCAAGATTAATTTTACCAATCTTGTTAACCTGCATAAAACAATAATTTCACCTAAACAATTTTCTGACATCTAAATTTTCTATGTACAATTCAAATATCTTAAAGGAAAAGCCAAATACAACAGACGAAAAAAGTAGTATGAAACAAAACAGGACCATTGCTTTCCAACCAACAGATTAACAAGTGAAAGACTAAAAAATTTCACTGAATAACTAAATAAAAGCCGGTATTACATGTGGAAAATCTGCTAACACGTAAGAAGATATGTTTTTGTACTTTAAAAGATTTCAAGTGTAATAGAGGATAATGGTTAGATGAATGTGTGAGGATGTTAATAATGATAAAATCAAAAATACAATCCAGAATCAATCAAGTGCAGCATCAACAGACTGGTAAAATGGAAGAAGATAGATAAAGATGGGCATATTCAAAGAGAACCAATAAAATAACTATAGTTAGACAAGCTGAATAAGTTAGAGTTGAAGGAGAGAAGGGTAAAGAGAGGAAAGACTCATAGAAAGTCATGCAAAACAAATTACCATTTAGCAAACTCAAGTAATTGGGAATCATTGATTATTGTTGTTTAATAGATTCATATAGCCAGCACTCAACATCATGCTTATATAAAAGATATGCCACAATAAAATGCACCTCATCCAAACGTCTTGCTACAAATCCATCATAGAGTTCAAATGCCTCATCGTCCTTCGGAAGCAAATGCAAGCATCTGAAAGAGACAAATTAAAATGCCAGTAGTGTTGAATTCAAGATAACAAAAAGATATAAGCACGTAAAAAAAAGAAATTGTGGACAGCATTCTAATGCATGTCAAATAAGACAAAAAAATGTCATTTGATTCTTTAACATTGGAACATTAACCAACTAAAACATTATAATTATCAATAGGTTGCAACCTAACTTGTGTCAATATCACCAAGACATTACTATCATCCCGATTCCATCCAACTTATGCATAGAATCATGGCATCAAATTCACTCATAGCCTAGCACTATCAGATGAAAATTAGTGCAACAAGATATCAAGAAGCAACTCAACATGAAAGGTGCTCTACTTTACTGCATGTAAATTACAATCACCAAGAACACAGCTACAACTAATATGAACTTTCAATTAAACTAAAATGTGTAATGACCCAAGTAATTTATGAAAAAAAAATCATTTGAAATTTATAACACTGCATTGTTACATAATGTAGAGTTATGTGAAAGAAAAAAAAGTAAAATGATTGTTAATAACTTGGACAAATTCACGAATGAGAAGGTATCCAAAAAAAATCCCAAAGAACTTGCAGAGTAGAAAATAACCATGCAGAAGCAAAAAAGTAGCTAAGAACTATCAAAATCCTCATGTCAAAGAATTACACATGCACAATGCTCACAGGATATACCATTTCTCAGCATCCCATGTAGGAAAGAAGCAACCCTATGAAATAATGCTAAAAAAGGCAACACACAGAAGAATGCCAACTCCGTTGCACATTTTATCCCCAGAAATATAAATCATGAGTGTTGCAAGGGTGTTAGACAAAGTACCAAAATAACATAAAACAAAACAAAATATCATAAAGAAACAATCTCTTCTGCTTCTTGTCAGAAAAAAATGAAAATTGATGGTTCACATAGTATCATGTTAGAGTCTTGCTCTAACACCAAATTGAAAAAAGACAAATGGCTAAACTTATGGAATAGCCTCTCCATATCTAGATGAGGCAACAAACAAAATACCACATGAACAACTTAAAATATGGGTTATTTGTCATTTGTTATCAGAATAAGTTTATCAAAATAAGGCCAACATAAGCAGAGGCAAGTGTTGAGTGCTAAGAAGCTAGTCATAGAGAACTTACATACTATCCAGATCTATGAACTCAGCTTTGACAAGCAAAGCAGTTAACCGGAAAAGCCCAGGTGGAGCAGGATAGTTTACTTCTAACCGTTGATAATATTGGAATTTAAACCCCAGAATTTGAGCAGCATGTGACTGTAAACAGAAATTTTCAACGAAATGAAGAGGGGGAAACAGGCAAAAAGTTCAGCAAAGAAGAATTTAAGTAGGCATTAATACATACCTTTGGAAAAATAGGTATCAGATCATAGAAAGTGTGGTTGTCAGGATAGAGTTCAAAGCATTCCAAAACCTTAGAAATAGCAGCACAAGAAAAACAAAATCATAAATTAACTTTCATCATAAAATTACACTGAACTTTTGAACATGGTAACAAAGCAGTTATTTCAGTCATGAGCAAAAATATTAAAAAATACTAATATACAAAAATTGTCAGCATAAGAAAAATATGCATACGCATTAATAGCCAACTTACAATATCAAAAACACGGTTGGGGTCCAGATCAAAATGTCCAATCAATGACTGCAGAATAAATTACAATCAGAACCAGCTTACTGAAGTTCTGAATGAAAACATAAAGAAGTAACATTAAAAAAGCAGTAACATTAAAACCTTTATTGTGCTGATCATCACTGTAGAAGTGTTTGCAGACATCCCTTCCAATACACCTTGGCAAAGAAGTGTTACCTATAAAATCAATTCAATAATGATGATACATATAGAATGTAGCAGTACAATTATTTGAAAATATTCAAACAAAACTAAACCAATTCTCTCCCAGTTGAACAGCTAAACCTTACTTCTAAACCTGGCACTATTAACACAAAATATCTAACCCAAGCAAAATAGTGATTGCTTGACATGATATTTAGTTAACAAAGACATGCAGATGCATATTTTTGCTCTATAATCAACAAAACAATTATCTGGTATTTCAGTTGTGTATTAGAATTCTGCAGTTTTGGACACTAAAGTAGTATGTGCTTCCTCAAGAATCTTAACAAATTCAACCACATGAAATACACATGCGAAAATAATTAAACTACATGAAATTTGCCAATCATAAAAATGTAGATATAACCAGAGTTTCAGTATTTGGCTTGAACAACACTGTTTCATTCCTGTACTAACGTATGGTGTTGGTGGCAAATTGGAGGGAGAGAAGGACGAAGATGAAATAGAAAAGAACACAATTATATATATAAATTCGGAATTCATGGCTCATATAAAATGATACAATTTTGACATTGTGTTGTATGCACACAAGCTAAATTAAGATAATAAATATTATATTAACTCATAAACAACAACAATCAAGCTTTTGTCCCACTAAGTGGAGTCCGCTTCATGGATCCTCTAATGTCATTGGGCTCGATTCCCCTACTATATCCTCATCTATATTCGAATGAAGTTTATTTTTATCATTATTAACTAAGTCCTTTTTTATCTCCCTCTTCCCCAATTAATATATATATTTCTCATAATCTCACATCGCATAATTAGAATATTTATCGGTTGCCTAAGTTCATATTCATATGATTTTCAATGCGTCTCTTGAAGTTTTACCTCAATAGATGCAACTCTTTAATGTTCTTATTTATTATTCTATCTATCCTTGAATGTCCACATATCCACCTTAACATTCTCATCTTTGCAACTCTCATCTTCTGTTAGTGTGCTAGTTTCATATATTAACATTCATGTCCATATAATATAGCAAGTCTACTCTCCATTTTATAAATCTTCCCATTAAACTTCAGAGGTACCTTACGATCACAAAGAACACCTAACACCTTCCTCCATTTCAATCACAATGTTTGTATCTTATATAAAATATTTCTATGAATCCCTCTATTCTTTTTGTAAAACCGATCCTAGATGCTTAAAACTTTCCATTACAATTAACTCGTCATCTCCTATCTTAATAATTGTGTTGCCACATCTACTACTACTACTACTACTAAACTTAAATTTCATAAATACTGTTTTTACTCTGCTAAACATAAAAACTTTAACTTCCAATTTGAGCTTAGTATTTACTCCTTCGCATGTCTCGTCAACCAAAATAATATCATCTACAAACAACATACATCATGGTAATGTATTTTGAATGTGTCTAATGAGTTCATTCATAACTAGTATAAAAAGATATAAAGATAGAATTGATCTTTTATGTAATTCTATTTTTATAAGAAACACTTTGGTTAATTTAACTAAAGCTTTTACTCTTGTAATTACATTTTAATATATATCTTTAATTATTTCAATATATGTTACGCTAACACATTTCTTTTCTAGATTTTTCTATATAATCTCTTTCAGAATTTGTCATAAGCTTTTTCTAAATCAATAAATACCACATATAAGACTTTCTTTTTTCAAGTTATTTTACAATCAATTATTTAAGATGTATAGTTCTATTGTCAACCATTCGTGCATAAATTCAAATTAATTTTCATTTGTTTTAATCTCCTCTTGCAAAGCAAGGTAAGGCTGCATACAATAAACCCTTCCCTGGAACCTCGTATGGCGAGAGCTTCGTGCACCAGACTGTCCTTTTTTGTCTTAATTTCCTCCCTTAACCTTTTTAATATCACTATTTCCCAAATTTCATGGTATGCCTCATTAGCTTAATACCTATATAACTCACATAATTTGCATAAGGGACTAAAATACTTATCCTTCATTGAACAGATCAAACATTTTATTCATTTTCAATATCAAATTGAATAACTTCATAAATCATTCAATACCTTACTTCTCTAAACACTTCGATACCTCTATCGGAATATTATCTGGTCCGACAATTTCAATTTTTCATCTCATTTAACGCATGATTTCCTTCTAAAATTTGAATTCTCCAATAATTTAAATTTTTATACTCCTCTAACATACTTAACTTTTCCAAGCCAAGTCGTTCATCTAAACTTTCATTAAAATGTTAATGAAAATATCTCTTCTTTTGCTCCTTTATTTCATCATCCTTCACCAATACCTATTGGATTCATATTTAATGCGTTTTATTTGGATAAATCTCTTGCTTTCCTCTCATGCTTTAGTTATTATTATAATTCATCTTGACACATATTGAAGGGGAGCTTTAGCACAGCAGTAAAATTGCTACCACGTGACCTAGAGGTCACGAGTTCGAGTAATGGAAATAGCCTATTGCAAAGCAAGGTAAGACTGCATACAATAAACTCTTCCTCAGGACTCCACATTAGCAGGAGCTTCGTGCATCGGACTATCCTTTATCTTAACACATATTGTAGCATACTAAGAGGTGTCGAATGTTGGCACCATATAATACTCGTTAATTCATTAATGATTAGCACATTGACTAGGATACATGTGTATGCTAAGTAGTATTAAGTTTTATTAATTTATTAGAATGATACGTTTGAGCGTGCTCTACGACACATAACGAACTTTCAAACCAAGAGTATAGCTTATTGACAACCAAATTGATAGTTGATAGATAAAAAGCTTGACTAAGCCACGATCTTGTACTATACATGCTTATTTACAAGTATTACTTAAATTTAAGATAGCACAAGTCTCTACCGCAGATGTGGATCCAAGTGTCCAGCATGGCCATTTCTAAAAAAATCTACATAAAAAAGAAGTCAAGTGTTCACTTAAAGTGTTAGTGTCCAACAAAAGTATTGAGTAAGTAAATGAAGAGTCTAAGAAATAGAGTTATTACAGGTGCCACTTATAACCAAAGCAAAAGAACTACCGACATTAGGTGGTTAAACACATTGTTATCAAAATTGATAAATGTATCAAAACCATATGATCAAGAAACCCATCCATTGACTAGATGAGTGATATTGGAATCATTACAAGAAAAAACAAAAAAAGAGTGAAAACTAAATAATTTAATTTAAGCAATGAAAATAAGGATCCATTTTATACATCCTGAAATAGCATCATTAATACAAAAAAGTAAATGATGAATAAAGGAATAGACTAATTATATTAGTCATAATATTACATTTTCTAAATTCTCTATCCCAGATGTGGATCCAAGCATCTAGCATGGCCATTTCTAGAAGAAAAAAAAAGTCTACTTAATAAACGGAGTGAAGTGTTCACTTAGAATGTGCAAGTCCAAAAAACAAAAACAAAAAAAACTACCATCATTTGATAAGCATAAACATTGTTATCAAAATTGTTATCTATATCAGAATCATATAAAAACACCTATCCATTGACCGTATCAAATTAATAGAAATCATAATAAAAAAGTGCAAAATTAAATAAATTAATTTAAGCAATAACAATAAGTATCCATTTTATACCTCATGAAATAGTATCATCACTATTTTCGGTGCCAATAAGCACTGACGAAATTTATTGAATCAAGAAAAAAGGAAAGAAATAGGAAAAAAGGACTGAGGGGAAAAAAAAAAAGAACTCGCCTGGAATCAAGAAAAAAAAAAGAATAAAGAGGAAAATAAGAATGAGAGAGAAAAAATACATAACCAATTAAATATCTTTAATTCTAATCCGAATGACATAATTTTTAATTTTTTAAAAAATATATCAATAATCTAATTAAATTAAAATTGAACCAATCTAATTAAATACAATTGAATTATTTAATTAATTTTAAATTAATCAAAATAAATTCAAATTAAGGTTAATTTAAACTCATTTGACTCGATTAACTCCACATAATGTTAAACAAACTTACAGTCAACCACTAGAATTAATAATATTAGTACAATTAGTATCTATAAACTTTAAATAAATAGTATAAAATGTAAAAAAGATTTAATTGGATAAAATTTAATATCTAATCTCGTATAAAAAAATTTCACATTCTAACATTTGTGATATAATGTGCATTAAATGGATCCTTCACCGGGATCCTGCATGGTAAAGTTGCTGCTTTATGACCCAGAGATCACGGATTTAAATCCTTCCCCAAGACCCTGCATGATGGGACATTCGTACACCAGGTTGCTCTTTTTATTCTAACATTTGTGATACTAAAAATTTTATTTTTTTATTTCATTTAAATTACCAAAATTATATGATAATATTTATAACAGATGTGCATTAAATGGATCATTTAAAAAATTAGAAAATTATCTCCAATTTGAAATTTAAATTTAATTAATTTAAAATATTTTGAATTAAAATTTTAAATTTAATTGAATAAAAAATTAGAATTATTTTATATTCATATAATTAAATAAATTTAGTAACTCCG
>JBAMHZ010000097.1:644260-657277 GCA_037177395.1 Alpinia galanga | reverse complement strand
CTTCACCAAACGACGACGTCAGCTTGTCTAGCCAACCAGAAACAAACAGAATCCACCCGAGTCAAACATGCACTGATTTATCGTAGATTTGAAGATCTGGCGTCGATCGGTACGGTCAACAATCTTAGGCGTGCGCTCTCCATCGTGTCTCTTCTTCCTTTTCTTCTTGCAGCAACAAATATACATGCATCAAGCCAACCGCCCCATATTCTCCTGTTCTGTGCAACATTATTAATTAACCCAACTAATTAAGAAGCTCGTTTTACCTGGTTTTGCTACTTTCACGCAAAAAGAAAACTAATCATGCAGCTCCTCGATCGCTAGCTGTTCATATATAAACGTCTTCGTGTAATTGGTACTTGGTAATATAATCCAAATAAAAAGGAATATTCCCGCAGATTATAACCTTAATTTCAAGAAACTAAAGTAATGCATAGCTAGGCCGGGTGGAAGAAATTAATTAATCAAGGATCGGATATATGTTCAATTAAGCTGCTGGCAACAACACGTTGACTTTATATGGGCGTAGCTAAGATCCTAGGAAATTCTAGAGTTTGACTTTTGCTTACACCGAGTAAAAATTCTCCTTCCTTTGCCTCCGCAAAATTTACCGAAATCTCTTCTTATAAAGTTTTACTTTTGCAGGTAACTTCGTATTCGGACTGCTCATGGAATGCTCGCGCTCGCCGTGACGTCACAATTCGGATAGAGATCTCATGGAACGGAGACCCGTCCCGGTTCCCACATAAACATAGCCCTACGAATCCGGGGCCCACTTATCACCACGTTTAAAAACAAAGAGGTCAATTATTGGGGTATCGGTTATCCGTGGTGGTTGGTCAATTTTATTTAGAAGGACAACTACTTGCTGCCGTCGGATTCAGATCCGACGATTCCGATAGCGGGGTCCGACCCGGTTCGGGTTGGAATCGACGGTTCGGGTGACTCGCAATTGCCGGTGCCCTGGTCCCACGTGAACCTTCCAACGGATTTCTGCTTCCCCACGTCGCCGACCGTAGCCGGTGGCCCTCGTGGCTTCTGACTCGTAACGTTCCAGCGACTCTTTGCGGCCGTCAATAGTTCCGCGCGTCAATTCCATGTCGACATTAAAAATCAAATTTAATTTAAATATATTTTTCATAAAAAAAATTAATTAAAATGATAACGAAATGTGCACCGAAACAAAAAGGGGGAGGAAGTCTAAAGCAGCACTCCACCATTCGTCCTTTCCCAACCATCGCACAGTACACTTTCACTCGCCGCACCTCTCTCCTTAATTATCAACGCTAGCTTTCCATGTCCGGGGAGGTCGACGGAGATGAGCTCAGCAGCCACCGTGAAGTCACCTTCCACCACTATCTCTTGCCGACGGAGGCCTTCTCGCCGAGACCGAGCGGACGGCAAGATTTCATGAGAGAATTCTTCGACGAGTCAACGTTGACCATGGATTACTTGCTGTCGGGTGGTGACGGAGCGGCCAGGACTACTCCAGTGACGCCCAACTTCTCGATGTCATCCACATCGGCCGAGCTCGGAGGGGAGGAAGACTCCGGGCCGTGCAGCAAGAAGAAGGAAAGGATGGGAGAGCAGGAGAAGCATGCCAAAGGGAGTGAGTTCAAGAAAGTGTAGGGTTTTGAACTTTTGCTAGCCTAACTCTCTTTAATTTGCTAATTAACTTTAAGTTCTTCCCCCCCTTTCTTGCGTTCATGATGACGGTCAATTTTGTTAGGCGCGAGCTTGCAGAAAAGGAAAACCAGCTACTGCAAGCTAACTAATTTTGAGTAGCTAGTTTTCTTTGTGGAAATTTGATTTGTCTTCATACCTGTTCTTTATTTTTGTTGGAATGAAGACTTTTGATCTTTAGGGTTTCTGTCCTTTCCCATCGCAAGAAATTAGGGTTTCATTTGATCCGATTCCAAGTAATTAAATTATTTAACAACGACAACAACAAAAATATTTTTTACCTCTTTTTTATGCGTCACTGAAACTTTTATTTATCGCAATTACTAACTGCGATGCAATTTTGACGTGCAATTCACCCAGGAACAAGCAGGCAAAGCAGAAATTAGGAGAGAAAAGGCAGAGGGAACCTAGGTTTGCTTTCATGACCAAGAGCCAGGTCGACAACCTTGAAGATGGCTACAGGTGGAGAAAGTATGGCCAGAAGGCAGTTAAGAACAGTGGTTATCCAAGGTTAGCAATTCAAGTACTACAGGGATTTTAATTTTCTGGGCAATAATTAACTAATCATCACGAAGCTTTGAGTCAATATAATCAATGATCGATCGATATCAATTGTGAAATTAATCTTCGACTGCACATGCAGAAGCTACTACCGCTGCACAGCTCAGAAGTGCAACGTGAAGAAGATGGTCGAAAGGTCTCACCAAGATCCAACCACTGTGATCACGACTTATGAAGGGAAGCACAATCACCACAGTCCAGCAAACCCAATTAGGAGCTTTCCATTGGCGGCATCGGCGCCGGCGAACTTTGGGCACCGTGATCATCTTCTGCTGCAACAAGTAATGTGCGCATCAGGAAACTTTGGCATCGACGATGTGCTCGAGCTTAACGCTACACATGGAGGACTCATGTCAAACCCTAGCACGTATTTGCCAAACCTACCACCTCCTCATCTTCCTCAGCTTCAAATGCCGGCAGATCATGGCTTACTGCAAGACATTTTGCCCAGGATGAGCCACGACAACCTAAAACGATTATAGCTAACTATGCCTGCTTTACTTTCTCTATGCTTCTCTATGTCTGGGAACAATATCATCATGTTCTTATAGTTTTGTATGACGATCTTTAAGTTATCAAACTCCGATCAAATTTCTAACTCATCTCTCTCTCAGTATGTATATTACATGTATACATGTATGGACGACGCATGCTGGAAATATTCTTCATATATCAATCGAGACATTTCCTAACAAATAGAGCTTTGTAAAGGATCATGAATTACAAAATTATCAATTTTGTGTTATTCTTTTCTTGTGAATGAACTTCTTCGATCCAGTAAAATTCTAATTAATCTCTTGAGTTTGTTATTCCATGGTTTTGTGATCCGATCATAATAACATTGATGCATTTTAGGTACGATCGATGTAGCATAAGCGATAATACAATAATGGTGCTCTCCTAAATGAACATGATCTGACAGAAATACATCAACTTCAGATGATTCATCCAAAATATTATCAGTGGAATTAAAGTGGTTGAATTCTTCCTTTTGCGTCAGATTTTTTTTTTGTATGTATAAAGTATAGTCTACAGAGCCTTTATTTATTTTTATTTTTTTGCATGAGAGACAGCATTAAATTTTCGTACTGGCTTTGGACTGATAAAGTCTAATGATTCTTGTACCACTGCATTAAATGTACAACACTGAGGGAGATGGAAGGCAGAGCATTGCATTGTATCAGGGGTGGCCGCTTTGCTGCCTATAACTGTTTGGTGGCAGTAATAAATGCATAGAGGGTGTGGTGTGAGTTTTATTATTATGGAAGGGGAATTGGGAGTAATTAATGATGGGCACATACAGGATATCGTTTGTGTTTCCACAAGCTCGATCTCTGTGTTTGTCTTCTCCATGCTTGCCTTTTTGTAAGTCATTAAACTTCAAACAGCAGTGCCGTGTCTGCTCAAATTTATCAGTTGCTTATGTGTGTGTTTGTCGATATGCAAGTGTAGTGGTCATCTCATTTAGTAGGATTCTGTGTGTTAATTACTTATTTTTGTGCCTTGGCTTCTATATATATATATATATATAACTAGGAATGGATGTTTAACCTTTGCTTTAATTATATTGGAATATTGAGTGTATTTTTATAATAATTGATACAACATTGAGAATTATCGCATTTAATTAGTAGAATGTAATTGATTTGCATATATATGATTTTATATCAAAATAAATAAAGAAGAAAAAAAGAGACTAGACTCACCATTAGATTTGATTGCAATTTATATCAAAAATGTGTAATTAAAATGCAAAAAAAAAAGTGTTTAGCCTATTGATAAGTGACTATATAATGACATTTAACTTTGTGGGATCGAGGAAAAAATAGCTTATAAAATATTAGAAATTTTAAGAAAAATATATACTTATTATAAAATATATAGTAGTAATTTAGGCTGAAAGAAAAAAATTAAAATAGAAATAAATCATCTGCAAACTGTAATCCAACCAAATATATAAAATATAGATTTTCCAGTTAATTGATTGAACCGGCCGGTTCAATTTGATTTGATGAAAATCTTCCGGCCCAGTTGGATTCGACCAACCCACTCCTTGGGCAGGTCAGCCAGGATGACGACGGTACATTGGCGTTGCCGGTCTTCGTTCCCCTCGTTGCCTGCCGAGTGCTGACAACAAAAGAGGAGGGCTTAGTCGACGAGGTGTTTGTGGTTTTGTCGCTATGGAGTCAGGCATGGAATTGGAAGGGAACGGAGCTTATCCTCAACCTATCCGCCCAGGTCTCACTCGGGTCGGTTGGATCGGCGTTGGCGTCATGGGCGCCGCCATGGCCGCCCGCCTTTGCACCGCCGGCTACTCCGTCTCCGTGTACGCCCGCACCCCCTCTAAGGCCGAGCACCTCCGCCGTCTCGGCGCCCACTTCGTTCCCTCGCCAGCCGACGCTGCCCGCTCCGCCGACGTCGTGTTCACCATGGTCGGCCATCCATCCGATGTTCGCGAGACCCTCCTCCACCCAGCCTCCGGTGCCCTCTCCGCCATCCCTCCTGGTGGAGTCGCGGTAGACTGCACCAGCAGCGATCCGGCCCTCGCGCGCGAGATCGAGACGGTGGCGGCTGCCAAGGGGTGCTGGACTGTTGACGCGCCGGTCTCGGGCGGGGACGCCGGGGCCAGGGATGGCACGCTGGCGATCCTCGCCGGTGGCAATGAGGGGGTAGTTCGGTGGCTGTCGCCGCTGTTCGAGAAGCTAGGTAGGGTTACGTGGATGGGGCCGGCGGGGAGCGGGCAGAGCAGCAAGATTGCTAATCAGATCGCTATCAGTGGCACCATCCTGGGACTCAGTGAGGCAATGGTGCTTGCGGAACGGGCCGCACTGGACGTCCCTCTGTTCTTGGATGCGGTGCGCTGTGGGGCGGCGGGGTCGAGAGCGTTGGAAATCTTCGGGAAGAGGATGACTAGGAGGGATTTTGCACCCGGCGGATTTGCAGAGTACGTGGTGAAAGACTTAGGGATGGGATTGAGAAGAGGAGGAGAGGGCGAGGGAAAGACGGAGGCGGTGAAGGACGTGGTGTTGCCGGCGACGGCATTGTGCCAGCAGTTGTACCTGGCGATGGTGGCCAATGGGGACGGGAAGATGGGCAGCCATGGGCTGATCACTGTCATCGAGAGACTCAACGGGAAGCAGACATAGATGCAGCACAAGGAGGTACAGTTTGAGTTCTTTTATAGAATGCGCGAGACTTGTTTGAGCAATTGCTATATTTCTTTTTTTGCAGTTGCTATCTTCCTACGGCTTCCATTTCATGCTGTTCTACTTTTATTACTTGTAAACTAGAGAAATAGAAATTACCTGCATAATGAAACTAGAAACTGTATTGGTAATCTTGATGGCAGTGCCCGTCACTATGCTTATGTGATTCAGGATGTCACCAATCAATTCATTGTTGTCATTGCTTGAATGACTGATTTAGGTCCTTATAATTATTGTGAACAATTAAAGTTTTAGTGTTCTGTGCAATGAAGTGATGCTGACACAGGATAGGAGGTTGGCAATGATATTCCATTTGTTTTATTAGAAACTAAAAATCTTCATTGACTAAACTTGAATTTGAACATCCAAAACGAACGTAGTTGAGGATAAAAAATACTTAGATGACGTAGGGATTGAATTGTGTTTGAAAATTATCCACAATGTCAGAGATGCATTTAACTATCAAAGTATAGATATAATACAATCTGTAATATTGAAGCTATGCCTATTTAGCTTATATCCATTAAATTATGCACAACAAGTTTTTATTCCAAAGATTAAATCAAACGTTGGACATGACATTCAATTAATATAGAATTTTGCTGCCGTTTTGTCATCTGTAGGTAGGACAAAGAGGGAGGAGCAATAAGGTAGAAGGGAGCACAGATAGGTAAACCAAGATAAATTCTTAAATGATAGAGAGGAGTACGTAGCAGCTATATAGAGAAAAGAAGAATAGAAGAAAAAAAATGTGGAACCACCACATTAGCGGCTCCCCACCGTTGCCCCTACGTGTGAAGGGAGGTAAATCAGGAACCCAGGACGGCCAGTGCAGAAAGTTAATATAGAAGAATAGAAGAGACTAGAGGGGAATGGAGATAATATAGAATAAGTGCATAGAGAAGTTGATGCAAGATGGGAGATATTGGGGAAGAAGATATCACTAGACTAGGTAGAGAGGAGTGGAAGATTGAGAGAACTTGATGGTCTTCATTCAAAAAAGTTAATTCTCTGCGAAATTATGTTAGTATGCGCTTATTGTTAGGCTTGAGCCACCATTCTCATTTTCTTAAATCAAAGTTTCAACTAATCAATGCATGTCTTTATCCACTGGGTCACTGGACCAACACACAAAATGTCTATGACAAGGGGGCTTGCCTTTCATTCTCATGGTGGACTTTCTCCGCAAGATACTTACATGGAATTCATGAACAAGCAGCTAAGGATGCTATAGATTGTGGCATTTCCATGGTTCGATGCAGAGGACATGTTAATTTTTTTGCCAAGGCCTCATATTTATTTGCTATGAAATTAATATATATTTATATACTCTAAAGCTATTCCATTTGGTAACTTGGCTTATAGTCAATTTTCACAAAAGTAGACTGCTTGGTATAATCTGGCTAGGATGTTGAATCTTCCAAATTACTTTGGATGCATCTTGGAGCATTTACCTGGCCATGTCTACTCCTGATTTTCGAAAGACCAGAAGGGATTGGATGGTCAATATTCTTTTCACAGACAACCATCCGTTAACCCATCTAAAGCATTGGTGACTTGGCCACCATAGTATTCAATGAGGAAACAGATGCAAGATTCCAGAGACCTACTCTTTGGTTGGCTAACAGCATTTTTGTATTGAACGTAATAATACAGCAATCAGGAATTCAGCATTTATAGCTGACTTGGTTTTCATAATTTTGGGCTTCAGCAGCTTCATGATGTTCATGGTCTGTCTGCGTGATTCAAGTGGCTAATTGAATCCTCATTCCCTTACTAATGTACTAATAGTATACTACTAATACTACTATACTACTTATTAATTCTTATCCTTAGGTAACTAGGGTACTAGACTTTGTGCATTTTTTTCTTTGAACTGGCCTCATTTGAAACAAACCTTCCGCTTGCTCATCCTACAATTCCAACAGTCAAACCTAATTTATCAGGTAATGATGATTCCTTTATGGCCTCTCTCTGTTTTATATTCTTCTAGTCTTTAATTGGATTTGCATTCCCTTCTTTGCCTTCCCTGTAGGCTTCATTTGTTCCATAAAAAAGAATGTAGAAGTTAGAATGTTTAGAGGAAATTTTTCAAAGAAAGTTTATTTGTATGTTTGATTATCCATATGAAAATGAGCTAGAAACTCTTTTCCGGTTTATGAGGCATTTCTGATCCATTTTTTAATATTTCTATGTTGTATGTCCGTATTGTACAAATTTCCTTTGGGAATTTCTTTATGCCATCCGTTTCTGTTTATAATTCTAAAAGGTTCTATCAATCTATTACCTTTTTCTGTCTAAATCCATCAACCACAATCTAATTCAAACAAAATCCTGTATAATTTTCCATGTAATAACATTAATGTAATACCATTTTATATTCAAGAAAGTCTTTTTGCTTCGCACCTCTAGGTTTCTTTTATATTTGTTCTCCTGCATCGAGTAATTAAATGGCTAAAAGAAGTCAGATTTCTGAGAAAAGAAGTTACCGATTTGTGAGGGGAAAAAAGCTTTCATGAAAGAGAAGTATAAAGATGTTAATGATATTTGTGAAATATTAAATATTTGTTTTCTATGTTTCAAAAAAGTTAATCTTATTTTCCTTATAATTTTATTAAAATTTCATTTTATGTTGTATATTTTTTGCTATGATCTTATTTCCCTTAACTACTATTGTATATTTGATGATGAAGTCAGCTGGTTTCCATGGAAGCTTACATTTGCTACATCTTTCATTTAATCTTTTTTAATATTTGGCTACATTTATTGTAATTAGTTTAGGAAACTGTAATTAGAAAAGAAAAAAAAAACTTTTTTCTGCTAATGCTGATCTTATCTATCACATGATTTGCAACAGGGAACAAAATCATCAAACTCAGCTGAGACCTCTATAGTTGTAAAATAAATGATCCAGAGATCAAACATTCAATTTTATGGTAACTTTGGTTTCTTTCCTTGTATATTATGGATCTGGATGAGTTGACTGTAACCAGCTTGGTGCGTTTATGAAGTGAGACTTTCAAAAACCATTCTTGTTATTTTATAATATTTCGTTCAAATGGTTCTTGAAACTAGTCATGGATTCATGTAACTAGCAAGTAGCAATCATATCAATCAAAGCAGTTGCTTACAAGAACAACAAAGTGCGTCCACATTCTTCATTTGGCTAACCAATCCTATCTTTTTTTTTTATTAAATTTCCTCTGGCTTCTTCTTTACATTTTTGTGTTTTTTTTTCTCTTTGCTTTTGGTAATATGTGGGTAAGCTTGGTATTGCTTGCAGCTAGTCATTATTGCTGGACCGCATTCTAGGTGATCAAAGTATGGGAGGCAAACAAGAAGAAGATTGCAAGGTTGCAGCTAGAGTTTTGCTGATCGCGTATTTAAATCCTCTCTTCACATTTGCTTGTCCAAAAATCAGACAAAGTTGTGACTGTCAACATCAGAACAGAGGAATTCCTATATTAACCAAAACCATATGAAGCATATGACCATGAGACATTACATCTGTAGCAGCTCTACCAATTTTTTTTAAAAGAAAAACTTGGGACATTGCAGCGCGTGAGAATCCAGCAAATGCAGAGTTTTTCTTTCAAATTTCAGGTCGATAATCTTGAGAGAAGCTGATCGATCACCTGTTCCACTGGCCATCGTCGAAGTTCTTCGAGTAGCTCTCTTCATCATAGCCAACTCTGAGCGGCTTTGAGCAGCAGATGCCTTTGCCTTTCTTCATCAATCTCTTGAGAATGCCGAGCCAATTGATCCTCTGCCTCTTCTCGAGATCTCCATCATCTTCCTCTTCCTGGCCGAGGAGATGAAACTGGGATTGATCTCGCTGAACCAGAAAGCAGGAGTGAGGGTTGATGCAACTGCCGAGGAAGGAAGAGCCTGCTGGGGAATCCATGGAGCAATCTCCAGATTTGATACAAACAGTGTGGAAGACTCCAAGATTGAAAAGAGGATGGTTTGTAATTAAATACATGGAGTTAGCTTGGCATTCTGTGCAGCAGCAGTGCCCATATGCATCAAGGCTTATTATTATCATCGGCGTCTTTTTGTGGAATTAGACCAAACACTGGTGCAATAGCAAATTTATTGACGTGGTGAAATGCATTGCATCAAATCGTTATGATCGCCCTTTCTATTTTGCAATGTATCATTATAAATTTTAGGATTTCTAAATCGTCTTTTTGCATTATAGAAAAATGAAGGCAAGCGATCAGCCAGCCCATCAATGCAAAAGAAAGCGTCTTATTTACGCTGTTAAAGGCTTCAACTCGAGACATTGTAAAGAGCAAACACCAACTGGAGCACTTCTTCCTTTTATCGGTAAGTAAACCCTCCTTGAACCAAGCTGCTTCACCATTTTGATGAAAAATTAATCAATTTTAGTCTGTTAAGAATCGCTTTTAGTTTGGCAAGGATTTTCTGTGACATTGTAAACTGTGATATTACCGTAATAATAAAGAAGAGAAAAGACTAAAGAGGATGCAGAGAACAGCTAAGCAATGTCCTAAATAATTTGGGTGTGAAGTTTGAAGGTGCCGACGAAAGGAGACAACGTTGATGGATTCCCAGGAAACTCATCCAAGTCAGTCACTTTATTTTATTATTTTATTTTTTTTAACTTAGTACTAAATTATTTAAATCTTTAATCTGATTAATTTTAAAAAATAATCAGTTCAATCTTATGTTCCTACAGAGTCACTCCTTTAACAGCTGGCTAAAAGAGATTGAAATAACAAATCTTCATTAATCATCTGGATGCACTAAGAAAGCACTCCCCAAGTTCAGCTCTCTCAGCTGTAAGTACGACACGACAGGTAAATATTACTTTCTATCACATTCCAATTTTACAAGTAGCGAAATGTATTGATTAATTAGTCGGATAAATTTGACTTGTTAAATTCAATTTTTTTAAAGAATAATTAAATGAAAAATTCGTTTACTATTAGCTTCACTATGTCATAAATTCATGAAAAATATTGGCTATATTGTGGCTATAGTACATAGGTTTGGTGTAAGATGTGACTCATCAATTATCCGCTATAGAATCGAATGATTGTTCATTATGTCGAAATTTAAAAAAAAAAAAATAGAAAGAGTACTCAGTTAAGCGATATTTGATACCTTATGAATGGGGATTAAAACTATGAATTGAAGATAAAACTAATCTATCTTTGCACTGGTTGAATGTTTAGACTAGTGGATCAATTAGTCGGCCATAAAATAGTTAAAGCATTTCATTTTTATAATATATTAAAATTAGGATATTTTAAAAAATATTAAAATTAATTATTCAAAGTTATAAATATTTAATTTTAATTCGTATCTAAAAATTGATTTCCCTTAATCATAGCTAGTAGAACCTGAATATGTATGATCAGCTTAAAGATTATTTTAAATTATTCTAATTATACTTAAACATCATGCATCTCAAAGATTTCATTAATAGTCTAAACATTTCCATGAGTACGTATTCGCCAGGCTTAGAACTCCTCCTCTTCACCCTTGGCTTCGCCCTCACTGGGTTGTTCCCTGCTCTAGGCACCATAAATTCTCCCTTTCGACTTCACTCACTACCTTGAGTTCTTCGACTCGTTGTGAAGGCCTATCTTGGTGCCCCCATGCACCCAATGGGTGGATTTCTCCATCTTTAGCACGTCAGTGAGACCACATTGAGCATCCCTCTTTTTCTTATTTTTTGCTGTCCACTGCGCTTCCAGTGACTTAGGCACCAAAAAAGTTTTGCAATTTTGGCTCCCACATTTGTTCCTATGCCCATAGAATGGAAGCTGCTTTGTGTTGTGTTTCATGGGATGGTCTATTGGCTAATACAATATAAATTTATCATAAGTAAAACAAGGGTCGATTTTCAGCGAAGATCTAAGCTCCTTATTCCGAGCTCAGAAACTCTTTGCTGCGCTGATCAACGGATTAAGAGACATAGTTTCTCTGTTAATTTATTTTTTTTCACCATTACCGTGGAACCAACGATGAGAAATACTGGGGCAAAAGTAATCATTTTTTGCCATAAAAAAGCCGCTTGTGTTTCACAACGATTGAAATGATGTACCATGAATTATAAAACATTAATTTTATATGTAGTTAGCACTTACAACGTAACTTAATGATATTCATAATATAATTTGAAATACAGAACGGTATGATTTATAACATTATATATGGATATTTAATTAATCAAAGATATTATCATGTATAATTTATCCATGAATATTCATGTATATTTTTAATATCTTTGAATTTAAAAATTAAATTATAATGCACAGATAATTAAAAGGTAATAATAAAAATGCATATGAATTATACAGAATAACAGACGCACAGCGTTACAATAAAAGCTGTAGAAAACAGAATAAAAGTCAACGAGAAAGAATAGAAAAGTCAACGATCACTCCACTTGTCGTCGTGCCAGACGTATATATCCTCAATCAAATCGCTCAGGCCCTTGTCGGACGACCCGCCCTTCTCCACCGCCGCTCTCGCTTTCTCCGCGAGCTCCCTCGCCCGCCTTCTCGTTCCCTCGGCCGCCTCCCCAGCGTCCATGATGTTCACTATCGCCCTTGCCAGCTCCGCTGCCCTCACAATCGTCCGATTTGGATCCGTCGCGCTCCTTATGCGGTCTGACGCTTTGACGCCCACGCGGAGTCGCTCCACAACCAGCATCTCGTTTATAAACTGCTCCGTCCCGATTGGCCACGTCACCATCGGCAACCCGGCGGAGACGCCCTCCAGAATCGAGTTCCATCCGCAGTGCGTCACGAACGCGCCAATGGCAGCGTGGCTGAGCAGCTCCACCTGCGGGGCCCAACCCCAAAGAACAAGACCCCGCCCCTTCACCCGCTGCTCGAACCCATGCGGCATCCATTCGGCCCCGTCCGCCTCGCGCACCGCCCACAAGAACGGGTGGCCGGCAGCCTCTAGCCCAAGCGCCATCTCCCTGAGTTGCTCACCCGTGAACTGGCTCCAGCTACCGAAGCAGGCGTATACCACCGAACTCGGCTCTTGCTCGCTGAGCCACGAGAGGCAACGTGCTCTGTTAGCAACGGCGGCAGGGTCGGCGCCGCCACCTCGGACACCGAGGCCGCTGGATTCAGAATCCTTCAGGGCGATAGGGCCCACGAACCAAATCTTCGTTCCGAACTCTCTTCGGAAGTAATCGACGTAGATCCCCTCGAGGTCGGTAAAGCTGTTGATGATGATGCCGAGGCTTGCTTTGTCGGCTTCGAAAATTTCTTTGAAGAAGCTTCCGAAGACAGTATCCTGGAAGAGGAAGTCGGGAAGCTCAGATCGCGCTAGTAACAACGGGTGAGGGAGGTCCGGGATGGGAACGCGCTCGTCGTCGCGGGCGACGTCCTTGAACGGCTGGTTCACCCATACGTACTGCGAGACGCAGTAAGCCAGGAGCCCCACCGCCCCGAACACGATGCGCGGAATGCCGAGTTCACGAGCCACATCTATAGTCCAGGGGAAATGGGAGTCGGAGACGACCGCATCCGGGCGGTGGAGGCCGAGCAGGTGCTCGAGGGTGGGGCGGGTGAAGGGG
>JBAMHZ010000097.1:580871-594814 GCA_037177395.1 Alpinia galanga | reverse complement strand
TTTTAACATTACTATAATAATTTCAGTAATAATTGCTATAGCATAAAATAAAATATTTTAAATTTTATTAAAATTATAATACATGAAGCATTATTAATAAAAATTTATTTTAATTTTATTGAAATTCTCGTGACAACTATTATGCAGTTGTCTCTTGGCTGAATTTGGTATCTTATAATCTGTTTTGTATAAGATAGATTAATTTGTTTGGTATGATTTTAACACTGTAATATAATATAATATGTATTATAAAACATAAGATAATATTGTAATCTTGATTTACATACTAAAATCAATGTAATACATATTATATTACAAGGTCAATACAAGTTAACTTTGATGGTTCACCAACCGGATGCCAACAGTGATCAGCGGCGATTGATGACCCATGATTACTGATGGTCAACCGTGACCAGCAGCAATCGACGATCGATAACGTATGATAAAAATGAATATCAAATAAAAAATATAATTACTCTTGTAATCAAATATTATATTATGAACCTTAATTAAATATAATAATGTAGTATTAATTTCATTACGTTATATTACAGATTTTATTACATTACAATTTACCAAATGCAGTCTTAGGATATAATAGTTGTGGCAGTGTAATAACTATTAATAATTTGAATAAATTTAAAATGATTTTGATAAATCAAAACAATTTTAATCAAATTAGTAGATAATATTTTAATATAAAGTACTTTTAAGTATAGTAATTTTGAGTAAATTGAATTAAAATAAAATATTAATATAATAATAACAATATTTTTAGAATAAAAACACAGAGAAAAGATGTCTTGTCTATAAAAACTATAATAAAGAATACTAAGGGACGTCTTTTTTATATATATTTTTTTCAAACTATATTATTTGTCATGATTATAAATTTTATGAATTCGTTGAATAGTGAAATAAAAAAAAAAGTGAATTTTACATAATTAATGGAATAGTGAAATAAAGGAGGAGCCCAGTTGTATTTATCATAGAAAAAAAAAAAGCAAATTACTTCAATTTTATTTAATTTCTCAATCGAAATAAAAATAATAAAGGAAACTTGTGACACTAAATGCGGGTGGATTAGATTGGACTACCGCAATTGAATTGGAAGGACAATAAATGCTGTGATGTTAAAATTTTGTCTTTTCTCTTTACTTTCCCCATTCCTCCTATCGTCATTCTGATAACCACTCTGTTCCTATACCCACTGCCCTTGTTGATTAGGAGAAAGGGCGGGCCCCTACTTCAATAATACGCCAGCACTGGCCATCAAAATTGACCCACACCCACTGCCACCTGTGCGAATAAAACCTCACCCAAGCAGTTTACGATGGATTCAATCCAAGAATATTAAAGAACAGTTTGGAATCTAAGACTACTTAAAAACTAGATATTACGAGGCATTTAGATGATAATGCACCAATGGCATTGTGTTTGGACTGGAATTGATAGTTATTTATAAATTTATAAAAAGACTTTTTTTTTTATTTTTGTTTTAACATTTTTTTTTTATTTTTTAAATGGAAGAGCACTCGCGAGCTCCAAAATGTCTATATTTTTTCTTCTGCATCAAAAGGCAAAATATGTAAAAATGAACTATTATATTAATTCATTTATTTGTCTGTCTCTCTCGCTCTCACTCTTTCTCTCTTTTTTGGTTTCGTATTTTGACCTTAATTTAAAACTTAACTACTCCCTCCTCTTCTAGTTTAGCAATCATCATCAGCTCAACCATCAATTAATCGATCTCTCTCATTATCATAATTTTTATCCAACCAAATAAACAACCGTGAATTATTTGAAGTAGATATATATTGAGAGTCGAGGCCAAGCACAGCGCCTCCCTGTTCTGCGTCGAACACATGGACGCTACCGGCCCATCCGAACCGACCGGGCGAGCCGACCCGCTGGCCGGCGCCGTCTCACTTCGGCCGCCGTCGCGGTATGAATCCCAGAAGCAGCGCGACTGGAACACGTTCCTGCAGTACCTGCGGACCCGCCAGCCGCCAGTGAGCCTACCCCAATGCGGCGGCGTCCAGGTGGTCGAGTTCCTGAAGTACCTCGACCGGTTCGGGAAGACGAAGGTGCACGAACCGGGCTGCGCCCACTTCGGCAGGCCGGAGCCCCCGGATCCGCCCTGCTCCTGCCCGCTCAACCAGGCCTGGGGCTCCCTCGACGCCCTGGTCGGCCGCCTCCGGGCTGCACACGACGAGCATCGGGCTGCCGGCGAGGTCGAGAACCCCTTCGCTGACCGCTCTGTCGGCGTCTACCTCCGGGAAGTCAAGGAGCGGCAGGGCAAGGCGCGTGGCCTCGCATACAGGAAGAGGAGGAAACGCAAACGCGTCGCCTCGACGACCTCCGGCATCTCGGCCGGTGCTGATAAACTTGGCAGCAGTAGTAGTAGCACGGCGGCAGGCGAGAGTACGAGGTCGTTGCCGGCGGCTTCTTGATTGTTTAGTGCGATTGATTCTTCATTAACTGCCTTGGTAATTACTCTTATTATTTTAGCTACACAAATCATTTCACGTAATTAAACTTCTGGTTCGATAAAAAATAATCATGACATTGGCTACGTAAAGAGAAGTGCAACTAAAATAAATAATGTAATATAACAAATTAGAGAGGTGTAAATATAATTTGCAATTGTTATATTTTTGCCATTAAATATTTTGCTAACTTGAATAAATATTAAAAATCACATCCTAAATATATTTGCGAAAACTTGTAATACAACCATTAGATCAAATTTTAGAATCTCAAAAATTTAGTGTGGCATCACAAAATATTTCGGGTTGACTTTTTTTAAAATTCAAAATTTTGTCTTTAAAATACTAAATGGGCCCACAGTGACACCTAATTGGGCTGTTGTCCAGCCTGGCCTTCAATGAGAACTTTCTCTTTCATTTCCGTCGCTCATTTCGTCCGATACCTCGCTGGCTTGCCTCCGACCCTCGCCTGCGCCTCCTCTTCCCATCTCGTAGAGGTCCCTCTTCTTCGCCGGGGACGAGGAGACAGAAGCGAGTTCCAAATTCGCTAGATGTTCCCAATTCCTGCAATCATTTTTTCCATTGGGTTTTTTGCTGTTATCCTCCATGGAAAAGGTGGCAATTTGATGCAGATTTGATAGGACAAGCTTAATATTTCTGTTGGATCCACGAGGGCATTGGATCTGGAGGTAGGTTGATCGAGAGAGGAGGAAAGATGGGGGATTTCAACCTGGCTCTCGTGATCGTAGCGGTGGTCGTGTGCGTGCTGGTTCTTCTTGTCAGTCTCTACCTCCTCGTCAATTATCAGCACCCCGACGATGCCAATCAGGCTTACTTTCCCAAGATGGTGGTGGTTTTGGGCCTCTCCGTCGCCGCCATTTCCATTCTCATGCTCCCGGCGGACGTCGCCAATCGCCATGCCTGTCAGCATGCTATATATAATGGAGCTTGTAGTCTCACCCTCCCAATGAAGAGTCTTTGGCTTACCGTCTACATTGTTGATGCTGTTCTTGTATTCTTGGTCATACCGTTCGCTATGTTCTACTACGAGGGCGATCAAGAGAAGTACATATTACGTCTTTCTCAAAGGGGAAACCCTACTTTCATTATTATTATCGTTTTTGATATTTTCGTTTCTGTATTTGTCAGTTCTAAAGCGAAGATGTAACGATTCTTGTTGCAGGACTGTCGGGAAGAGGTTGAGGAGTGCTCTCCTGTGGGTTTTAACATCAGCAGTTGTCTGTGGGCTGGTGCTCGGAATTCTTTACGGTTAGATCCTTGCAAATTTTATGATTTCTTATGGCGTTGTTAATACAGATTAAAGGTTTGTGGTTTTGTTTTAAAGTAAAAAATTGCTATAATAGGACCAAACGTTGTAAATATGGGGTTTCCTTGATTTGAAGACTCACAAAATAAACAAGATTGAGACATTTACGTATAGAAGATTAAACAGTTAAAATGCCTTGTATAGTATCAAAAGAAATTATTTTAGATGGATGAGTTTTTTTACTATTCATTCCTCTACTACATTTATATTTACTTTTGGATTGCCATATCTAAGCTTCTAAGTTTTATCTCTCATGGTGTCTAGCTCTGGTTGGGAAAGTAGACTTCACGGTTAGGCACCTCTCTTCCTCGGCAACAACCTTTCCTAGTTCTTGGTCAACTTTCTCAAGTTCTCAACCTTGCATAGGCTCAACAAATCATCTGGTGAGATTTGTGTTCTTTTCTACCTTTACTAATATCTTATGATTTATGTGTCTTTTAATTGTTTCAACCTTTAGATTATCTTTGTTGGAGTATACATGATTTATGTATTAGTTGTATTTCATAGCAAATCAAAGTGGGTAAGTTCACATGTCCCAAGATAAGAAAAGACATTGAAGTTTCTTTCTTCATATTCAAGCTCAAGCTCGAATCAAACTTGATTCAAACTTGTTTAAGCTTGGCTTGTTTAAATATTATCAAGCTTTTATGTCAAGCTTGTTTGTTTGTTTGTTTAAAGTTTTAATATTTGTTTGATTGATTAGAATAAACAATTCAAGCAAGTATAAACAATCTCATAAATAAATTCATAAATGATTCTGATCATGAACATAGCTTACGAGCTTTATTCAGGAACATAATTTACAAGCTGGGTTCACGAACATTAACAAGCCGAACACATACGTGTTCAAGCTTGTCCATTTATTATCAAGCTTGAATTCATTTAATTGACTTAATGCCTATTGAACAAATATTAACGTACCATGTCGAACACCAAGTTTGTTCACAAACACTTGGTTCATTTACAGTCCTAGTTTGACCACATTGATGTAAGGCCAAATAGAAGCCCCCTATTGTTGTTTTGATTATCCAATTAATATTCGAGTCTCTAATACTTTCTTCTCTTCTGTGATGTTTGTGACTGAGGAATGCAGTCCTGTGGTCACCAGTTGTGAGAATCACAAATGTTGCTCATGCTTCATCACCCAGCCAACATATCATTTCATTGTTCATGTTATAGGATGTGGATGAGGTGAAAAGTTTAAGCATGAAAGTTCCAGAGGAACGGGGATGGAGAAAATTATAGGATCTTTTGCCTGCTCCTGCCCCTGTGCATGTATTTTGGCCTAACAAAAATATTCTGAGGTCTTTATCTTGCTACACTAATTGTTTTTACCATGGGAATGGAGAATAGGATAGTATCACCATATCCTTTCCACACTACTTCCAATATAGGGTAGATATGTAAATTAAATCACTGCTCTGCCATGCCCTCTTGCACATATCCACCCCCACATTCAGGAACGGGGCTCTCTTTTACCTATTCACCTGACATTCAAGAACTTCCATACATCTTGTTGAAACTAACAAATGCTTCTAAAGGTTCTCAATCCACATTCAAGTCTAAAGTTAGAATCTTGATGCAGGTTTATTAACTATGTCAAATGGAAGAGAAAAAAATTGAAAACTACCTTGATTTAGTTGCCTTTAACCAGTACAATGCAGCATCATTCTGGTTATCACTGGGGAATATGGTACATCTCTTAGTGAATCTTAATATATATGGATAGATACCTCCCCTTGGTATCTCTAGTGATTATCTATCCAACCAGCAAAAACTGTGATCTAAATTTTGGCTGATATTCATCTTACAGAAATCAAATTCTCATAAACCTGCTTTTCTGAAACAACTTAACAAAATGAGACAAAACTATATTTTCACTTTGAGCGAAGATGAATCATCTGTTGTGGAAATATTTAGATTTTGTGCTGGGCTATGGGATCTGTCGAGTAAATAGCAATGTGCTACAAAATCAACATAGGAAAATATTGATATCTTGTATAGGCTAAGGAAATCCTGTATGCAGTGTACAAATGATGTCCTTTTCACATCTATATGTGGGTGCATTGGAGAAGATGAATTGTCTTTTTTTGGAAAGCTTTTGCAATATATGACATTATCCAATTATTCAGCAGATTGTGTTTTTGATTCTGGTTTTTAGATTAGCACAGATGGTTTAATGCTTTTTGTTGTATTATCATTATCCAGTGTGATGCATATGGAGCTCCTGCTTCATCAGAAACAACTTGGACAATGCGAGCCAGCTTTCCAGAATATGTGGTTGCTCTTGCAACAATTGTTGGATCAGTACTTTTCACTGTATGTCATGGTCAATCCTTCAAAAAAATGGTTTATTTTGTTTGACTCAAGTCACTCTAGTATACAAAAAGATGTAGTAGTGTACACGATACAATTCATACTTATTCACTGCTAATATAATTGACTGTGTGGTTGAAGCCATAATAGTGATTTTTTTATATATAATTGATCCCCCTCAGTGAATCATTTATATTTGCATTTTGTGGTAGATATTTGGTGGTGTGGGGATTGCATGCCTTCCACTGAGCCTCATATTTTCATTCATAAGGCGCCCCAAGGCTGTGATAACTCGTTCTCAGTATATCAAGGTTTTAATCTATTCTTATTATATATCATGCAAGATCATCTAATCCATACATTGGTGTCTGAACATTTACTGGCCTTGTTGCTTTGCATGTATCTTTAAGGGCAATTAACTTGAAATTTGGTAGGAGGCAACTGAACTGGCAAGAAAAGCTAAAGAACTGAAGAAAGCTATTCAAGCTCTTCATCAGGAGGAGAGAAGTGGTGCTAAGGGGAGGAAGTGGCGCAAAAATGTGAAGGCTGTTGAGAAGGTGCACTTGCTTTAGTGTATCAAAACCAATCAGTTGTTTGACTTAGGTTTTGAATGAATTTTACTTACAGTTTGTGACTCTACCCTTTCATTGTCACAATATATGACATTCAAACATGGTACACTTATTTATCTCATGATCAGTGTGAACCATGAAGAAAAGATTGTAGATGTAGAGGTAAGTTTTAACTAAGTCTACTCTTAAACCTTTTATTCCTTTTTAACCGTTTAAAACATTTCTTCAATAATGCATGTGGTTCCATTGCCATTTATGTAAAATTTATTGGGCATCATGACCCTTTCTATTCTCTTGATGTTCATATTGACCATTTCAAATCTGTTGCATAATTCCGTGAGAGTTTGTATTGGAACAATTTGACTAAAAAGCAATTTCTAATACACCATTCCTCTGTAATGAGGTAGGTAACAACTCCTACCAACACAATTTTCTTATAATTGGGTACTTCCCAACAATATATCCACAAGAAAGTCATTTTGTACAGGGTATTGTCATTTGGATATTTCATATTTGCAGTTCGGCTAAGATAGTTCTCTTCTTTGCACCAATGGGATTTTTGGTTTGTATCTATGGTAAAAGCTGCTCCTCTGAAATTTATTTAATTTTCAGGAATTGCTTCTTTTGGAAGATGATATGCAAGCTTTGGAAGAAATGTATCCTCAAGGAGAGCAGGTGAGGATACTTGAAAAGTTCTGTTTGATCATGCCAATTCTCCTTGGTAATTATTTCCATTTCGTTCTTATACAGGCAGAAACCCTTTGGGCTCTTACAGTTCTTGGTTACATTGGAAAATTTGTATTAGGTATTGTAGGGTAAGTATTGTAATTCTAATATTTTGTACTTTTGGATACCCCATATCACTCGAGGATTCTTCATTTTAGTTATCTTAATTGGACTAATTAATTGTTGGAAATTGCTGTAGGGAACAAGTAGGAACGCATTAGACAATTGCATCTTTTGATTTTCATCATGATTTGCTAGCTAGCTTTCAAATATTGGCTGCCTTGTCTATTTGATGTATGGTGCAGAGGAAGATGTTATCCAGCAAACTAGCTTAGCTCTTTGATAGATTAAGGTTTTTATAGACCATGTTCATTTATGCTTATACTTTGCGACAGTTCTGCTCTACAATATGTTTTTTTTTTGTTGCAATAATCACTTATTTATGAAAATCACTAGAGAGCAGTAGCTTGATTGTGGTTGTCTATCAATCCTAGATAAAATATTATGTGATTTTCATACTGCTTAAATTATTGGGTTACGTTCTCATGAACATAATTAGATAGTTGTAACAGCTTTACTAAACAGTTTATATCTTTTTTCTTTGATGAATAGTTGGTTTTACCTTGAACCATTTATGATTAGTGTTTATGCTGAAAAAACATGGTTGAAGTAGTGTGTTAAGATTCTATGAAGTACATGGTTGAATAAGTTGTGGAAACTGAGAGGCCTACATATTGGATAGTTGAGAATCCAAATTATTGGAGTCAAACAACTAGATTTGGCCTCGAATTGGAGGAAAGTTGTATTCATTGTTAGTACTTGAGATGTTATGCTTAGCTCTTCATGTGCAAGATGTGACGAGTTCCCTTAGACCTAATACCTGAGCAGTGCATAACAGTAACAATGAGATCCTAACTATTTATTGTCTGCACCTGAGCAATGCATTCAAAATAGAGAGTTGACGTATAGTTGTATGAGTAATAATCAAAATTAGGAGTGGTGGCATGGTTGGGAGCTTAAACTGTGATAGTGGTTTGATATAAGTTCAGTTCAGCAAGGGTGTAACTCTTTATCGAAGGGGAAATCAAGAGAGGAAAATTGTATGCAAAAGTATATGTATTTTTTGGTATCTTCTTGTACTTTGTCACAGTTTAAACTTATGGCAATAGCTCAAGATTTTTGTTCTTTATTTTTTCTCTTGCTGCATCCATTTACTAGAGTTGCAAGTTTTATGTTCAGGTAACGATGAGTATTTCATCTTTTGAATAAGGAAAGGAGACTATATGCCACCTTAGTCTATTGGTTGCTATATTGTTTACCTTTGCAATTGTTTTCAGGTTAATTGTTTCAGTGGCCTGGGTTGCACATATTGTACTATATTTGCTGATCAACCCGCCTCTTTCTCCGTTTTTGAACGAAGTTTTTATCAAGTTGGATAGTGTGTGGGGTAGGTGGTGTCAAATAGTAACACTTTGTCTCCCTATTTTACTCCTGCATTCTGAAACACTTTTCTTTTATACCAGGCCTGCTAGGTACTGCAGCATTTGCTTTCTTCTGCTTCTATCTACTCCTTGCTGTGATTGCTGGGGAGATGATGCTTGGACTAAAATTGGTTTTTATCACTATCCATCCAATGAAGTAATTAACTATATTCCGAATTTCCCAGTTTGTCCCATCTTCAGACTTCACTGTTTGTTCAGATTACTGAAATTGTTGTTTGTTCAGGTGGGGAGCGACTTTGATGAACTCCTTTCTCTTTAATGTTGGCCTCATTCTACTTTGCTCCATCAGGTTTGTATCTTAGGATTCGGTGATGCTAATCATAATTCAGATACATCTTGATTGCTGATATTCAAGGATTTTTTTAATGCCCCTCTTTTCCCACCTTTATTAATAGGGAATTTATGAATTGCTTGAGTTCCTTTTTAACTTCCAGATTGGATGATATTTACTTGAATTCTTGTTAATTTGCAACATTGTAGATGATGATCAGCTTCAAAATAGGCTGCTTTAAGATTCAAGTAGGTTATGTTTGACTGATGCATTCTCTTTGATGATGAAGTGTATATGAGTGTTGCTGTATGTCAAAAATGGTCTTTAGAAGTTTGGCATTATTTCATACTGATTCTTCATTTCCCTAATATATCGTTCCAAGGACAATCTAGAGCAAACTTCATTCAAGATGGATGATATATAGTGAGAAACCCATACTTGTTTTATTTAGTGCTAAAAGTTTGATTTTGGTGTCCTTATTCTGTACGGATCTTTCAACTTCAAAATTATACTGTCAGTTTCAGCGGCAGCTGGTGTTATAAGCATACCTTTTGGGTTTTAACTTTGGGTCTTACTTTTGCAGTGTGATTCAGTTCTGTGCCACGGCATTCGCCTACTATTCGCAAGCAACTGCTGCTCAAGAAATTTTTGGACACACATTGCAATCTTTACGGGGAATCAAGTACCTGTACAAGTGAGTCAAACATTTGATTTCATAAAAGCTACCGACTAGACATGAATCTATAGAACTAGATGCCTCTTTTGGACATTATAGAACCTCATCTCATGCGATGCAGGTACAATGTGTTTCAGTACGGTTTTGTTTTCCTGGCAATTATCACACTCGTCGCCTATGCTGCATTCGTAAGTTATCCTGTGACACTACATATAGAAAGATCTTGAATCCTAAATGCCGTAGGTTCGATTGCTTAGTTTTGGTTTCTGTCAGGGGTGGAAAAAGAGGAAACCAAGCGGCCGATTCCAACTTTCGACTTGACATGTTTTTTGTCTGAGGCCTTTGTATAGGCCTATCAATCTGCAAAAATGCCTGCCTTTTGTCAAAAGTATGTGAGCTTGATGGTGGATGTATATTGGCTCACTGGAGGCGACCTGCCGATGTTGTAAAAATAGCTGCAGAAGGTTTGGAATGGTGTTATGTCTACTTGATTGCCTTTTCAGGGTTTTTGTGATCATTATATCCGTTGATACATACACATTCTTGTGCTTTTTGTTCTCCTCGATGACTGATTGGAATGTGCATGTTCGAATTGGCTAGATTTGACGAGCTTGTTTATCTTTATAGATTATTGCTCAATTTATGGTCATCAGATCTCTACGATCGAGATTATAGAATATTGCTCGAAGACATAACTAAAATTTTACATGCTTTTTAGATGGTAACTGTTTTCTTTGAGTTATGAATAAATAAATAATTTTTGATGACTCTGTATTTTTGTGTTAGTCGTCCTGGTTCTTTCTTGGACAGCGGTGGGGCTGTTAACGTGGCGATTTTATATTTTTTTTTTTATGAATAAATAAATAATTTCAGTAAAAAATAAATATTTTAGATTGCAAATTTAAGTGGTCAATTTATTATCGCATACGACGACTGCAATGCAATGGTTTTTACGCACTGAGGCACGGCGGCGAGGCGACCGACGAAGTCTCAGTGGTGCGATGCCGGAGTCGGGAGCCGCGCGCCCTGTGGTGCCTCAATGGGCCGGCGGCAGCAGCGACTTAAGATCGCTTCCGTCGGCATCAACGCGTCGTCAGTGCTGTGAGGTCTCGTTGCTCGTTGTCCTAGCCCTACCTGGCGCATCTTCTTCTTCGGAGCCCTCCTTGCCCTACTCGTCGATGTGGTGCTCTCTGGCGGAAAGCAGCTGTACTAGCGTCTTGAGGAGGGCAAGAAAGAGCAGTCTGCGGCATCCGTGGCGGCGCTGGCGATGAGTGGGTGCAGTGGGCACCATGCGGGCGATGAGAAAGAAGAGGGGCGAGGGGAGGAGGAAGTATGGCAAGGGAGCTTTTGGTATCGCCTGTGCTGGAAATTGGGATTGTTTTCCATTCTGTGATCATTGAGGTCCCGATGGGAATGCCGGAGAACCAGCGCGCAATTAGGCCGCAAGTACTTCCACCAAATCTTCCAAGGAACGGAGCTCGGTGGATGCATAACGCAGGTAAAGAGGAAAAAAATCGCCTTTTTTTTTTCCCTTCAGATTTGTCTTGAAAAATCAGAATTTTCGCTTATGGTTGCTCTTCAGTTTATAGGGTTGTTGACTATCACTATTCACTCATGGAAAGGATCAAAGATTGAATTTGTTTGTCTAAAATTTGAGCGTGTTCTTTGCAGTTATCCTCAATAAAACTGCCTATTCTATAACGTAAATTCTGCATGATTGTGGTTTACAAGTTAAATGCTTGCTAACAACGAGGCATCAAATAAACCAACAAGTTGCAGCAATTGCTTTTCTTTTCAGTAAGAGAATACCGGATGAACAATCATCGCATTATTGTTGATCCAGAGCTGAAGAAGAGAAAATTTTTGTCTCTCGACACGTTTCCGCCCATAGTCTTAGAAAGGAAAAAAGATGATGATTCATACTCCTCACCCTTGTTGCAAAACAATATCTTCAGTGGATCTTTAGACGTAATGCCCATTGGTCAACGACCACTAAGTGCTTTTGAAGTTGCTTCTTCAACTCCCCTATTAAGTCACTGGTGCTTTTGTTTTCTATAATGTACTGTAACAAAACTAACAAGGATTCTAGATCAGTGCTCTCTAATTTATGTACCTTGCAATTGATTGTTAATTGACAATGCCAATAATATTAATTTCACTGTTTTCTTCTTGCAAGTGAGATAAAATGATTTCTCTTTTTCTTGTTTCCCTTCTTGTTTCTGGATCTGGTTGTCACAATGGCCTTAAATGCTCTCTGCCAGCCGACTCGACTGAATTGCATGCACTTAGTAGGAGTAAACTCTGTGTGTGACTGACAATCTTGTTTACTTTAGCTTTTCTCCATAAACGACATGGAGATAAGATAACAAGCGGAAGAAACTGAAGAGAATGCAGAATTATATTAATTGTCATGAGTAGATGTGACGACAAATGGTACATGCCAAAGATCGAACCATTGTGGCAACACCGCCAGCAATAACTCTGAAAATAATTACAGCCATTACGGCGACAGCAAGAAACAGAGCATCTCCGTTGTCTGTTCTCCTCTTGCCCCTCCTCTGCTTCTGCACCCCTTACCAGCTCCCATCCTTCAGGCCACCAACCCAAATCTCCTCCTTCCCATGCCAATTCTCTCAATCTGTCCCTTGCACCGGCGATTATCTCATCGCCTTCCTCTTCAGAATTGTGCGTGTTGCTTTCGAATTCTTTGATGGTGTCGTCGTTGTCGTCGTTGGTCCACTCCAGAACGCCTCTCGGCGATGGCTCTGTTTCCGTGCTCTGTTTCGCTAAGAAAGGATGATTCAGTAACTGCTCTGCCGTCCATCGCTCCGTCGCGTCTCTTATTAAACATCTGGCCACGAAATCACGGCCGACTTCCGACAGCTGCGCCGGCAACTCTGGCGTCCCCTCGCCGTAGCCGATCCGGAGCATAGCTCCAACGGCGTCTTCGCTGGCTAAATCTGGCCACGGGGGCGCTCCCCCCGTAGCCATCTCTATCACCGTGCACCCGAGCGACCATACGTCGGCCGCCGGCGTCGGGCGCTCCCCCCTCGCCACCTCCGGCGCCATCCACAACGGCGTCCCGCCGCGAACCCAACTGCCGGAAGCGGCGGCGAGTCTCACCGCCACGCCGAAGTCCGCGAGTTTGGCCGCCGGTCCGCAACCGCCTTCGTGCAGCAGCACATTCCTTCCCTTGACGTCGCAGTGCACCACGCCGGCGACGTCGTGGAGGTACCGCAGCGCGCGCGCCACGCACCGGGCGTACACGCGCACGCGGAGCTCGTCGCCCATATCCGCGTCCGCCGCCGTGCCGCTAGGCAGGAACTCGAGGTGGAGATTGCGGCGCCCCCCGACGGTGTCGTCGCCGAGGTAGGAGACGACGTAGGGAGAGCGGAGGGATTTGAGGATTTGGATCTCGTTCTCGAGAGAGAGGAGGGAGGCAAGTGGGGAGGAGGTTAAGCCGACGGACTTGACGGCGAAGACACGACCATGGCCGGTGGAGTCGTCGACGGCGAGGTGTACGACGGCGTGGGCGCCGATCCCAAGGCGGCGCCCTCTGACCCAGCTCGTGGCGCCGCTTTCCATTTAGGAATTGAAAGCGCGTCCCTACGGTCTTCCTCCAATTGAGGCGATGAGGAACTATTTATAGTAGTTAGTTTGGAGGAGATTTTCACAAGGACAGCAAAGTTGAAATATTATTTATTTATCTATGTGCCTGGATAATTCGATAAACCAATTGAGCAATAGAGTGTAAAAAATCTTGTTCAAGCAAATTTATTTTTAAAAAGTATTCAAGTTAAAATGTGAAGGAAAAACTAAGTGTTTACAAATAATTTAGTAGCATTTGCTATTTACAAAATAATTCATCTTAATTATCTCTTTAAGTGTGTCAAACTAACTTAAACAAGTTTTCTTTTTAAAAACTAGTTTCTAACTTTGTAGCTTAGAAAATCTTATAAGCCATCTCAAGAAGGTGCCATCACATCTTGACCAATCGTCGAACAATGGAGATCGAATATGACTCGCAAATGACTAGTTAAACGGATCGAGATCGAGCCATCTCA
>JBAMHZ010000097.1:564569-580157 GCA_037177395.1 Alpinia galanga | reverse complement strand
CAATGAGTAGCCACCTTGGGGGTGCCGAGGTGTGCGCCATTAAGGATGGACCCATGCCTAATTAATGCGGGGATCCGTATCTTCACGTCTTTCGATAGGTCCAATTGGCCTGACAACCTTACCGAGGTAAGGGCACGTGGGCCATTCCTCGATCTTGGGGGCCTCCCATCTATCAACGGCTCGAATGACCCATAGCGCTCAGATTGAACGGTGTTCATTGAAAGGTTGGGATTTATCAGGCCCTCGGGGGGTCGATCGGCTCGTACTTCACCTTCTGCTTCCTGCTTTCTTCTGCCGCCTTCTTGCCTCCAGACCTCCGGCGATCTCCGATCTCGTAAGTTTTTCCCTTCCATCCTCTTCATTTTTTCTTCTATTTCCGTCGTTCCTTCTTTCTTTGTTCATGGCTAAGGAACCATTGTGGTACCTCAGCGTTTCGTCGGGCCTTGGGCGAATGGAACGGGAAGCCCTCCGGGAGGCCTTCCAGGTCCCTCATCCTTATCGGATGAGAGTCCCTGAGCCTGATCAGCGCCCCCACAACCCGCCGGAGGGCTTTGTTGCCTTTTTTCCCGACCAACTTTCAGCGGGTCTCCGCTTTCCCCTTCATCCCTTTTTCGCCGAGGTATCTTCGTACTTATGTATTCCCGTCCAACAGATGCCTCCGAACTCCATCACCCTAATCTGTGGCTTCATTATCATCCTTTCCTACTACGACATTCCTTTGAGCGCCAAACTTTTCCATTGCTTCTTCGTTCCCAAACGAAAAGAAGCAGGAGTCTTCTTTTTCACAGCCCGCCGAGAGACAAAGTTTCTCGGCAACTTTATCACCTCCCATAAATACTGGAAAATCTAATTTTTCTACCTTCGACCTCCTTCCTCTTTTGGCTGACCAATTGGCTGGCAGATGGATTTGCCGACCCCTCCGAGTCTACAGAGCTACAAGGAGTGGGACATCTATCGAATGGCAGCCGAGACACTGTCGGTTCTTTCTTTTATGTCAATGGCTGATACTCTTCCATGTTCATCGGTTTTTTTTTTAAGTCTTATTTTGAGACATTATAAATGTGACTATTACCGACCAACGTTTCTTGGTTTTTAGTTATGTTATTAGGCTGGACTTAATGATGCATCTCCTCAACTGAGAATATATATTTCGTTTAAGGTAGTGTTTATTTATCTTATGATCAATGGTCCTAAAGCTATATCTGAAAGCTAAACTTAAAAACATAAGATTTATTTGAATTCTTCGTTAAATCTAATTGAGTGGTCATTTTTTTATCCTTGGGCAACAAAATGGTACCAAGTGATGAGAACCTTTTTTTCACCCTCTTTTCAATCTTTTAGTTTTTTCACCCTCTTTTCAATCTTTTAGTTTGTATAGTTTGTATAAAATGTGTCAATTCCGTTCATATAATTGCCAAATCAGTGAACTTGAATTGTCCTGAAAGTGGAAGAACAAAACACAATGAGCAAAAGAATTGTCAGAGCTGGAAAACTTAATAGAATGGTGATTGATGGTGCCTAACAATCATAACATTTAGGAATCTTAAATAAACATAAAATTTGATTATTCGGTTGGCCATTTTTGTCGTGGTTTATGGAACATTACATCTATGACTTTTTTTTTTATTCTAGAAAAATCAATTGGATTAGGTTGTCTCAACAGAAGAGTCTCTTACCGTGCAATTGAATGATACGACCTGAGCCAAATATTGTCTCATTTATTTAAAAAAAAAATGTGGAACCGTCACATTAACAGTCCCCCATCGCTGCCCCTACGTATGGAGAGGGGTAAATCAGGAACCCATGACGGCTAGTACAGAAATACGGAGTCATCGGTAGCCTGACAGTGACACTCAGGAATTGACCCTTTGACCTTTTGAACTTTAACACGGCTGCGCTACCCGTTCGAGCAAGTCTTGGGGGCTCCCATTTATTTCTTAGCATATATGTAGTTGTGGATTACATGCTATTCATTCATGTATCATTAAGTTTCGATGCTGAGATGGTAAAATATCATAGTAGGTGTAGTTTGTAGTTTGAGATGTACCTAAACTATGACTTAAGTATGTCTCATCTTGTTTCACTCTCTTGTAACATCTTTTATTCGAATGCTACATTCACAACTCTTTGGTAAGGGAAAAAGTAAACTAGAGAGGAAAGAAATCTTTCCGTTACTTTGAATTTGAAGGGAAATAAAGGGAAAGGAGAAAAAAACTTCTTTTACTACTGGAAAAGAATCGTTTCTTTAAAAATTTACAAATTTTATAGCTTTTGGAGAAAGTGATATATTTATTACTCGAGGAGATAGACATACGATTACTTGACATACCGTTTGTATTTAGCATTGTGGGAAAGATCTAGGAGAAAAAAAATGCCTCATTAAAAAGACAAAAAATCTGAGTCGCATGTATACGTCCGATCGAACTTTGTGAAACTAATCTTCAATATCCACGTCGTGATATGCTTTGGTGAACTTTGTTCGGTTCTCATCGCCGTTGATGCCGCAGCGCTTCCTCTGCGGATCATCAAATCTCATACTTTTCCTTCTTTTCCATCGATCAGATCTCGGAACCATGTACCGCCTTATCTCCGTTTCAACTTCGTTTCTTCGGTCTGCCCTTGATTTCCGAGCAATTTGCTTGGATTCGATGTTGGACTACGTTTCTAACCGCCGTTCCCTTTGTTTGATCATCGACTTCTGTCTCAGTTCCTCGGAACCTATCCCGGATTTGTCGCTGTGGTGTTCTTCAGTTCTTGGCCTGGTGCGACTGATCAGGTTCAACGTGTAAGGAGGCGACGGTGACGGAGATGGCACATCGAGTACGATTGCCTCTTCAAAATCGTCCTGATCGGTAATTCCGGCGTTGGGAAATCCAACATTAAATCCAGGTTCACCCGCAATGAATTTGCCTTGGATTCTAAGTCCACCATTTGCATAAATCTCGCCGCCAAGACCCTTCCGGTAAGATCACTTCAATTCCTAGACCCAATCTGAATTTCCTGTTGTCTTGATCGTGGAATATTGGGGCATGACATGCTCTAGATCGAGCATGCACCTGATACCTTGTCGCTTATCAATGTCGTTGGCTAATTTATAAAACCACCAATTTATATTGTCTAGAAATTCTCTGTACATACACGCTCCGTTAGGATTTATGATCAATAGATTAACTCTTTTCCCCTTTGCATTACTTGACTCTTCGATATTTATCATTTTTTCTGTAATTATGTTATTAGGCTGGACTCGGCGATGCAATTATCTCCCATGAGAATATATTTCGTCCAAGGCAGTGCTTATTTATCTTATGATCAGTGGTCCTAAAGTTATACTTGAAAGCCGAGTTTAAAACGAAAGATTTATTTGAATTCTTCGTTGAATCCACTTTTGATCTTTAGGCAACAAAATGGTACCAATTGACGAGAATTGCATTTATTTTTTTTCACCCTCCTTTCAATCTTTTTGTTTGAATAAAAATGGGTCAATCTGCATTAAATAGTTAGGACTTCTTTGTGGTTTGTATAAAATGTGTCAATCTGTCGACTCTATTCCTATAATTCAGTAAACTTGAATTGTCCTAGAAGTGGAAGAACAGAACACAATGAGCGAAAGGATTGTCAGAGCTCGAAAACTTAACAGGGTGGTGATTGATGGTGTCTAACACTCATAACATTTAGGAATCTTAAATAAACATTAAATTTGGTTGTTCAGTTGGCCATTTTAGTGATGATTTATGGAACATTACTTCCATGAATTATTTTTGTTCTAGAAAAATCAATTTGATTATTCTGTGTAAAAGAACAATCATTGAAAAAAAAATACAATTTCAGAATTAGGAATCAAATTAATTTGATATTTAATTTAGAGATAAAATTTATTTTTGATCTCTAAATTAAATACCGAATTAATTTCAATCTTTAATTTAGAGATCAAATTTAATTCGATTTTTAATTAATGCCTATTTTTATCCTTCTCTAGCTTTTCTCTCTTGCTCTTGCATGCGCCTCTTTTTGATCTCTCCTGACGATCTCAAATCCTGGTATTTCTCCCTTCTCCCCTATCCTTCCTCTCCCCTTTCCCTTGCTTGGTCACGCGAGGTCACAGTCGTGCCCTCGGTCACGCAAGGTTGTGGCCGTGGTTGCTTGAGGCTCTGCCACGTCATGTGATCCTGTGGCTGCGGTCGCATGAGGCAGCGACCACGCGAGGCAGCGGCCACGCGAGGCATCGGAATTTTTTTGCTAACAAAGATGCTTTATTAGCATACATGCAGTTGCGGGTTATATGTTATTCATTCCTGTATCCTTAGCTTCTACACCGAGAGGTAAAATTCCCTAGTAGGTGTAGTTTGAGATGTATCTAAACTATAATTCAAGTACGTCTCATTTTGTCTCTACATATGTTATTTTTGTAAGTAAAATAGCTAAGAGAACAAATAAGAAAAGGATTTTAAATGTGTGTAAAATACATATGCTAGATTTTTATAACAAGGATGAATGTTCAGAAAAGTCAGTGTGTAAATTGTATTTTAAATGTATCTGTTAGATAAATCAGAGAGTCAAATTGTATAGCTTCAGAATTAATAGGGCAAAGATTATTATAAAAGAAAGTATATCTCATTTTATTTTACTCTCTTGTAATATCTTTTATTCGAATGCTACATTCCCAAATCTTCACTAAGTGAAAAAAAAGTAAATTAGACAGGAAAGAAAATTTTACTTTGAATTTGAAGGGAAATAAAGGGGAAGGAAAAAAGGTTCATTTATTATTGAAACAGCAACATTTTAAAAAAAATTATAGCATTTAGAGAAGGTGATATATTACTTGAGGAGATAAGACATACAATTACTTGTCATACCGTTTATATTGGAGAGAATAATCCAAAGGCCAATGCAATAACTCAGTTTATTAGTATTATATGAAGTAATGTTCATTTTCTTTTTCAATGTTTATTGGACTTCTGGATTTATATTTGGGACACGGCCAGTAACTAGTGCATACTGTAGGTTTGCAGTGGGAGCACTTATGGTCTATGATACATCGAAGAAGCAAACCCTTGATTAGGTGGCTTAATTTGTGAAGTCAAAGACTAGGCCGACTCCAACATTGTCGTCATGATGGTCGGCTAACAAGTCTGATTTGAGGCATCGATATAAGAGCAATTTCAGAAAGCGAAGGGCAGGAATATGCTGACAAGGAGGGCTTGTCTTTCTTGGAGACTTAAGCACTGGGATCACAGAACATCGAGAAGACGTTCCAAATAATTTTGACAGAGATTTATCATATCACATAATAAACTAGAAGGCACTTGCGGCACAAGAGGCCGCAAGGCACAACGCCGCAATCATCAATGTAACTGATTCTTTTGCAGGAAGCTCAAAGAGTTTTTGTTGTTCGAGCTAGATAATCAATCACCTTCTCAAACAAAGAAAGCTTCAACTTTTGAGGTTTGCAAAAATTAAATTTCCTTTGACGAGAAGAATTTCTAGTGAAATATAAATTACAATGTAGCTCAAAAGTTAAATTTCCATTTGAATCTTCCTTAAGAGACTTTTCCTTTGTGTATTTTATTTTCACGGACCAAATCGATGAATTAATATAATTACTCATACTTCAGCTCACAAGGAATATTTTGCATGCGCACGTATTTTTGTTTTTCCTCCATGTATATACTTATAGTGGCGAATTTATTATCTCGTTGAATACTAATAACTGCGAGATCTTTGTCGCCATCGTCTCTAAACTTGTAAATTTTTAATGAAAAATGCACCGCTATAGGAACGAAATAAACATACAAATTACAAAGTTCCTATTGAAGCTCAAGTGATAGTTTATAAAATTAATTAAATATCGAGGGAAAATGAATCCTCAATCTTCTATGCTAGTTTCTCTGCTTCTTTTTTTTTTTTTTCAATTTTTTCTTTAATTTAGTAAATTCCAATTTACAGCAATTTGGTAACATTAAAAATCAATTTATAAAGGCGGATAAAATTGAAAGGTCCTTTTCACTTAAAAAAACTTTTGCATCTTTCCATTTAGTTTATATAGGAATGAAAAAAAATGAAGGTGTTTTGTGCAAATTTGCCCAATAAATTTATAATTTCCAGTTCGTCCCCTGTCGGAAGTGGAACAGTTGATCCTTTGCCTGTCCTTGAACTCCGACATCGTTCGCAGTGCATGCATCCCTTTCCCTTTCCCTGCAGAACAAAACGAGGCACGGAGCCAGAGGCAATCAATGCCCGTGTCGAATCCTAGAAAGCAAGAGAGATTGATAGAGATTTCAGCCTGGGAATTGACTTTAAGCGAGAAAAGATGCTGGAAGGAAGATGATCAATTGGGCTGAGCTCCTCCGCTTAGGTTGAGATCCACTAGGAGTGTGGTGTGAGCCGTGAGGAGATCTAGGGTTGCTTGGCAGGAGGCGGCAGTTGCAGCGGCGGTGATGAAGATGGTGGTGGGAAGCCCTGGAACATGGAGTGGACTGCTACTGAGGACCGGGCAGTGCGTCTTTGCAGGGGCCTCCATTGGGGTTATGGTATCTGCATTGGAGTTCTCCAACTACACCGCCTTCTGGTACGGACTCGATTTCTTCGCTTCCTTTTCCAGATCTGTTGTTATTGCATAATCGTTGAGCTCCATTTTTACTGCATTGTGTAAAATGGCGAGTTTTGGCTGAAGATTATATTCTCATATGGTTGTAGGTTTAAAATTTGCCTACTATACATTTGGTGTCATTGTTGATCGATTTGCCCAGATGCTCCTTTGTACGTTTTCTTTTTTTGAAAAAAAAAATGTTATATATTTTAAGAAAGTTCGACAAATGTGACTGCATTATATTCTCCACTGATGCACTCAAAGAATCCACCCATGTTTCTTTCCTCTTGTCTTAATATCCTGAAGAAAATCTGAGAGAAGATCAAGTCTTTTTTATGGTCATAAAGCAATCAGCCTTTAATGAGATCCGTGGCCTCGTTTAATTGCTAAGGCGCATGCTCACCTTCCTGGAAAATCTACGCCGAAGTATTGGCTTTCCCTCAATGATATCGACGCCAGCTTTGTTTTCCTCTTTTTTTGTATTAGCACAATCGTTCTATAATATATTTTTTATGACGTGCAAGAATTTGAGATCTTAATCAAGCACTATTTTTTTTAATGAAATTTATTGGAATATAATTGCTTCCTAGATCAGAATCCGAAGTGTTCTATTGCAATTCCTACTTGATGCGTCATGTGTACATCTTGGTTGCTATGTTTTAAAGAGAATCCAGATAAGATTAAAGATCTCATTTCTCAGATTTTACTGTCTTTTCTATTCTTGAAACCCTGTTTGTTCAGATCGAATTGTGAGGATATACTGACGCAGATGTGGTTTAAGTTCCCTAATTGAGCAGGAGTCGGTCAATAAATCATTTTATTTTTGGAAATGAATTCAAAATACTTCCTGAACTTTAAACAATATTAAGGTATTCCAACAGCAACTTGTTTTTATCATTCTAATAAAACTAAGCTCCATTCAACAGTTGAATTTAATGAGAGTTAAATCCAAAATTCTTGCATAGAGGGAAAGACTGAAAGACCATTCCATGTCAATACATGTTTGGTGTATGTGTTTATCTGATCTCTATTATGATGTTTTTTTCACTCTGATTCTGTGTTGCTCCTTTGGTTGTTTTTTTTTTTTTTTATTCAGCTACTTAATTGCTTCTATGGGGCTACAAGTTTTGTGGAGTTTGGGACTTGCATGCCTTGATGTATATGCGCTAAAGATCAAAAGAGACCTCCATAGCCCAGTTCTAGTTAGATTATTCGTGGTCGGTGACTGGGTAAGTACTTAATACTGTCTTCTTTTTAAAAAGAGCCATACTTTCTATGTTTATCTCTGTATGTAAGTTTGATTTTTCTTAGTTGTTTATGGTTAAAGCCATTGAAATTGATTAAGTCTGACCTAGGGATTTTTAATTCTACTATATTTTTTTTTCCACAATGCTTCATGTATCTATTCATGGCATATGTTATACTGCAGAAAGAAATGTGTTTTTTTAATGGAACATAATACATTTTTCATGGCTCATTTTAGAATGTGTATGACTGGCTACACCTTATATTCAGCTCGTCGGTAAGTTAGGAAATAATATGTATTAAAAAATAAAAAGTTGTTTGGCAATATTTCTCATTTCTTCGTATGGTCATTGAATATGTTAGTTATCCTTCCACATTTATATGTTCGGCAGTTGCAGTCTTTTTTCATTGAAAAGTATATGTTTTTTCCTGTTTCAAAATATTTTAAAGACACTAATAGTAATTAAAACTGATTTAAGAGACCAAAGAAAATTCTAGCAAACATAGTTGATACTTGAAAATAGCTGTTAGATAAGATCTGTATGAGGGAGCCTAAATAGTTGGGACTAATATGACTTGAAATGATAATTCATTAACCCTGAAAATTTTCACCATTGCTCTTTAATGATCTTCTCTTATTGTTGATCAGTTTATTTATATGGAACCCTTAATCGTCAATGCAAATCTTCAAGGCTCCACACGCATATCTAGTTTTAATAGACAAATTTCATTGAAGTTGCAAATCTTGTCTTTTTCAGGTAACAGCTACTTTATCACTTGCAGCTGCTTGTTCTTCAGCCGGTGTCATTGTCTTATTCGCTAGAGATGTGCACTTCTGCAGAACAATTCCTCACTTTTCATGTGGCAGGTTTGAGATTTCCATTGTATTTGCATTTGTTACATGGCTGTTGATTTCCATTTCTTCAGTTGTGATGTTTTGGCTCCTGGCATCAATATAATTGTTCTTGTCAGCTTTTTCTTTACTTTAAAACAAGAAGCCAAAATGATACGTAGTCATTTAGTCTATAATTTGAGTAATATCACTACGTACGAGTATCTGAAAGCTCATATGGGTGTTGAAATGCAAAACTCTGTTTGCTGTTGATGATATGCACTTGAATCATGTAGTAGCTTCAACTGCTTTTTAAGGAAAGGAACTCTTTATCTAATCAAATATTAAGCTGGTACAACTGATTCCTTGCTGAAAGAGTGAATGCCTTAATTGATAGCGATACTAGTATAATAAAAATATCAACACCTTATAACAACACTTGATAAAGTGCTTAACCGAACCAATAGTAGTAGCGTTTCAGATGTTACTTATGCTATTCTGTTTAACGCATTAGCAAGGACTAGAAACAACAGAACTCTTAGAACATAAGAGAAACAGGGATCACATTTTTCACATTCATAACAAATGAATTAAATCCTTACCTGGTCCTTATATTTAGCAAAGCACTTTATGCCTGCAGCACTGCCCGCTCCCTTTTAACAAAAATAATAAACATAGAAAAAGCACTTTATTTTTTCTTTTGTCAATGTAAGTTAGTTTACGATTCAATTTTGGTTGCATTATAAATCTATATAACACACATATAGGGTATAGCTTGATTTTTTTTCTTCTTTTACCAGTGTGAAATTGGTTGCGTTATAAATTTTAATTGTACGTATATATAATTAGTTACAAATTTTTAACTCATCAAATATAATCCATCCAAATTGATCCCGTTAAATTGATCAAAACTTGACCATTTACGAGCTTTGTGAGTTCTAATTATACTCTATTAAATCCTTCCACACTTAATGAACATATTAGGGTTATAAACAAAGTTAACTTTTTTGTAAACACATCCAAATAACTTGTTGATTCTATCCACTTAAGAATATCATTTTACTAACAATTTTTTTAATCTAAAAATCCAAGTAGCCCATAACCTATTGTAACTCTTAATATAAAATACACTTTATCAGGTGATCAAATCAAGTCAAAAGTCACAATGATGGGGAACCCAATGTTGGGTTGGTCAAGTCGGGCTCGAGTCAAATCTTCATTCATAGGGCTTTTTAGCTCAGCTCAAAATAACTCAGTTTGACACAGTTCAACCCAGCTGAAAATAACTCAGTTCAGCACAGCTCAGTCCGACTCAGAATAACTCCGTCAGTTTTGTTTGGCATAGCCCAGCTCGGCACAGCCTAGTTCAACATAGTTTAGTTCAACAAACTGATCTCTCGAACTTGAAGGAATACCAACTCAGGATAGATCTGAATTTGAATGAATACTTGATTTAGCAGATGAAAGTCAGTTACCATCTGACCACGTCTTCCTGGCCACATTGCTATGAGACCCCCATCTTTAGGAGATCATGGCCCCTCGACACCATGAGAACACACTTTCTACGCCACTAACCCATGCCCCCACGATCTCCTCCATGAAGTGACGCCTCCATGTCACACGCTCACGTTTCTCCAAAATTCACCTTTCCCTGCATATATAAGGCAAAGAGGAAAACTACGCAGAAGATCAAGTAATCTCTAAAACTTTTCCAGCTAATCCCCCCTTTTTGCTCCACTTTTTCTCCACTGTTCTGACTTGAGCCTCGGAGGGGCTTTGCCGAGGTATACCTCTACCCCCCTCTAATTCATTTGAGTCCTTTTCAGGCTTGAGTTGCCTATCTCGAAGACATCCAAGACGTAAGCTTCGCTCGCCATTCAAAATTTTGACGACAAGTTGCTTGTGCTTAGCCAATCAAAGGAGTTGGACCGTGAGTATCTCGTGAAGTCATCTTGGCCTCTGTTCTTAGGTCGGAACATTTTGGCGCCACCTATGGGAAGATTTAATCTGAGACATTGAGATGGGTGACCATAGCTAGAGGAAATTCCAAAAATTGAGACTCCACTGACAAAGAAGCTTTAACTAGAGAGAACCCGACAAGGATTATGATAGTCATTGTTGAAGAGATCTTACGGAGGCACCTTGCACAGAATGAAGGTCCGACGCAAGCACCTTTGGCTTTGATCGAATCATCGCTTCATATTGTCCCGCAAGAAGAGCAGTCTCGGGGGGTATGTATCTCGAAAATCTCATCCAAAAGACCCCAAGAAGGGAAAAGCCGCGGCCAGCACTGAGAAGAATAGCAGAGGTACTCCTTTCTCTCAAGACATCCTAGCCGAGGAGTTACCGAAACACTTCAGGCCCCTACAGATAGGAGAATGTTGGTGCAATCGGCCCATATCACGATTGATCATATTCGAGTTGAGCTCAAGTTGAGTTTTAATATTTGACATCTTATGGTTGACAATATGCTTGACCATATGTGTCATGGTGAAGATTGTTGGTAAAATCCAAGTATGAATACTTGACAAGGAAAGTCCAGCATGTGTTGGCAAATAAAAAGTTCAAGAATAGAGTCTTGGCAAGGGAGAAAGTCCAAGTTGAGACTTGACAAGGGTAAAGTCCAAGAGTTGAGTCTTGACAAGGGAAAGTCTAAGAGCATGACTCTTAGCGCTAAACAAGACTAGACCGATGGGAGCACTTAAAGATTAGAGCAAGGAGGCATGAGGCTGATGGAAGTTACTTGAAGGTTGAGGTTAAGACCAAGGGGAAAGTCTCAGAGGCGTGACCTCTTGGTAAAGGATACCCGGTAGTATGACTAGGTCGATGGAGTCACTTAAAGGTTAGCACAAAGAGTGACAAGCATGATCTCGGAGGCATTTGTGAGGCATGAGGTTGATGGAAGCGGGTTGAAGACTGAGGTCAAGGCTAGGGTAAGTTGCAAGTGTGAAAAGTGTTGAGGATCGATGCGCCGGCTAGAAGGGGGGTTGAATAGACGATGACGCCGCTTTGCTTGCTTACATAAAAACTAAGACAAATCAATTTACACAACGGAATAAAGAGTTTAAAGCAAGCTAAAAAAAGAAGAACCGGCGACACATCAATGTAACGTGGTTCGGAGGTAAGACTCCTACTCCACAACTGTCCATAAGATGAACGACGCATGTGATTCTTTGGTGGATCAATTCTCGGTAACTCCAGCTAAGTCGTGCTCCTTCTCGGTGGAAAAACCTCACACAAACATATTGCGATCTCTGTAAGCAATCACGAATCCTCTTAGACTACTAATAAGGGTTTACCACCTCTATTTCATCAACCATAACCGAGCTCTACAACCTCGATTAAATAAGCAACGGTTGGAAACCCCTAAGCTGGGTTTTCACCTACCAGTCGACTTGTGTCCCTACTAGTCGACTGATAGTCGACCGTTGCGATGCCAATGACACTCCAACATCTCTATTCCACGTCAGATAAGTAGAGCAGTCAACTGGTGTCCATCACCAGTCAACTGGGCAATCGACTAACAGAACTTCTGTGCTTTGGCCACAATTCACTAGTTGACTAGTATCAAACATCAGTCGACTAATGGTCGGGTAAAACCTCAAACACAAGTTTGAGCGTCCAACTCAACTGTAGTTTACTCGACCAGTCGACTAGTATCCATATCAATCGACTGTTACACCCTTTCCCTTCCTGAGTACAATCTCTCTCACTCGACTCATTTGATGCTTATTCTGCAACCTTGACCTCTAGCCTTCAATCCTTCTTTCTTTCGCTCTCGTCCCTCGGATGCATTCGAGCCTCCAGCTCATCTCCAAATATCATTTTTCACGTATACCTCGAAGTGCGCTTTCCTCGGCTCATCCTTGTTGCCTTGTCTACAGTCCCTCGGATGTACTATCCTTCACTGTACCCAAAGTCATCATGTTGTGTATCCTGCAGTCCTACATGACTCATATACACACATCAAATATAAGAGAAAACCTAACTTAAACCTTTTGCCCAAACTTCAAAACTCATAGTCACACTGGACCATCCTGAGGCAAGATTACTCCAACAATCTTTCCCTTTTTGATGTTTGACAATACATTTAAGTTAGAAAAAACAAACATAGCAAATAAAAATGCTGATAACATGTAACATGCATCAGAATTTATCACAAGGTTCCTCCTACACCTAAGCTTCCCATTGAGTTAGGAATTTTCAAATTCAATTTTGTTAAAAGGAGAATTAAGGTATCCAACCTTTTCTCTCTCCCTTTAATCAGGTCATCCTATTCCATACTAGGATACCTATTGCAAAAGCATTAAGGTTTTCCTACTTAACCTTATCTCTCCCCCTTTGCCACACATAAAAAAGGTTTACTCAAACCTTACTCCAATAATGTACCAATTGTTGACAAAAAATGAATGACCCTAACTTGTACGTATCTCATACACCTATGCAAGTTCTCCCGATCAATCTAAACTAAAAAACCTATTATTAATTGACTACTAGAGTCACTAATCGACTAATTTCAACCCTAGTCGACTACTCAGTCGACTAAATGACCTTCTATACACTTGCACAATAACACCAATAGACTGGTTGTGTCCATTAGTAGACTAGAAACTACACTATATTTTTCTACAAGAACTCCAGTCGATTGATTTCTGAAAGCAGTCGACTAGTACCTAAAATCAGCCCCAAACTACATTCTGACCCCAACTTCAGAAATACACCAAAAATTCCATAGACATCCAAAAAATTCAAAATTTCAAGGAGAGATCTATTTAACCAATATCTATCTGATAAAATTATAATTTAAAATAAATTCCTTCCCAATCCATATATTGACACAAAATTTAAAACTATCAATTTGGTTCAATAAAAATCTTGACTAAAGTCTAAGTTTTGGTTTTTTCTTAATGAATCTTCCAAGTCCCAACTGCAATGCATGCTACACACTATTTCATTTGGCATCGAAAAACCAATTTCATGCAATATGAATCCACTTTCATATTTCTTACATGAAACTCAACTCAAGTTTGCCAATTTACTAGGTTTGAGACTCAAGTCCGTCTCCAACCCACTTGGCACACACCTTGGACCATCTAATATCCCAATCCACTTGGGATCCATTTTCCATGGTCCCTTCCTTGACTCTTGTAGCTCCCCCTTGAGCTAACTCCTTTACTAACCTTGTTATCCTTTGTGACTTTCCTAGACTTGGAAGCCTTAGTCACTTGGGTCTTCTCTAAGTTCACTCTAGGGATAACTTCCCTTGAACCCTTGATCTTTTTGAACCTTGGATTTGTTCCATAATCAAATGGAACACTATGATATGTAGGCCTTTGAATGTTTGACTTAAGTTTGTGACCCAAACCTTTCTTGTCCTTAGATGACCTAATTACATTAAAGCCCTTGTCCATTTAACCATTTAATTTGATTTTGCATCCTTATAAGGGTCTTCTCTATTTTTCAAGTCTTGCCCTCAATACTTGATTTTCCATTTCTAATTTTGAATGTCCATTAATATTTTGGACATTTTTGTTTCTCCTAGGCATGTGTCTACCCTTTTTAGGGTTAATACCTTGGTTATCCTTGAGCCTAGAATCATAATTAATAGCATTTAAGAAATAAAATCTATTATCCCTAGCATGCATGAGAGAGTTTGAATTTGAATTACATTTCAAGTTAGGGTTTACCTCTATTACCCTTGAAGCTCTCTTTTTCTCCCATCTCTTTAAGAATGTCAACTTCTTGATTTCCTTATTTTTAGGATATTTGGAGTGGAAGTGACCCTTCTCACCACACTTGAAGCACACAATGTCCATTCTTTTCTTCTTGGTCTCCTCATTCCTATATTTCAAATTAGTCTTTAATTGAATTGAACTAGGAGGAGGATTTACCTTTTTCTTACTCAATGGACACCTACTCTTGTAGTGTCCCTTCTCATTGCATCCGAAGCAAATGATGTGATCCTTTGTGAAACATCCCTAGCCTTATACCTAGTTCTAATAATCCATTGCAACATGAATAGAAAATTCGATTATACTTTATTCTGGTCAAACTTAAACATGCAAAGTTCCTCATGAACATTTTTACAAAAGGAAATAAATTTAAACTAAACATTCTGCACTTATGGGTCCCGAACAGTGTGTGACATGCTCATCGTCATCTCCTCGGCTACACCATTTCCACTTCTGTTGGCTCAATCTGTGAGTCATGCTCTCTATCTGTAAATGTTTAGTGAAATCATGAGTTCACAACCCAGTAAGTAAATCTACGGTCAGAAACATCACGGGGTGGGAAACCAAAACCCAAAGCATGAAACATATTTAGCATTAAATATAAACATGAAACGTGTCCTACTCGTATAAAGGTATGCAAGTACAGCAGCGTAGCATTAAACTTAAACATGAACATGACCTATTCATATAAAGATTCTCATGTAGCATTGGACTTAAATATGACATAAAGATATGTAAGTACAATAGTGTAGCATGAACATAACCTATTCATATAAAGATATGCATGTATAGTGACGTAGCATTAAACTTAAACATAAACATGACCTGTTCATATAAAGACATGCAAGTACCATAAATACCATAAACTCAATCATGTCTTTTCTGTTATACTAACTGTACATAAACATGAGACATTTGTGGTACCTCACATTATGCATTAAAAATGCTGAGCCAGTCAATCTGTCATAAATTGGGTGTGGGCCCTCCCCGGAGTCTATCCCGGGGAGCCCAACCCTGTCATAAATTGGGTGAACCCTCCCCGGAGGGAGTCCAACCCGGTCATAAATTGGGTGAGCCCTCCCCGGAGTTTATCCCGAGGAGCCCAACCCTGTCATAATAAATTGGGTGAACCCTCCCCGGAGGGAGTCCAACCCGGTCATAAATTGGGTGAGCCCTCCCCGGAGTTTATCCCG
>JBAMHZ010000097.1:550492-564469 GCA_037177395.1 Alpinia galanga | reverse complement strand
ACTCCATTCATTCATTGCATGGTCAGATTGCAGCTACATTTATCAGCGTCATCATCATCTCCACTTGGTCAGTGATGGTGAGCTTTGAATTTTGCATATGAAGTTGACAGAGCTGAAACAGATCTAGTTATGGCCATACATGTGTTAGATCAATGATGTTTTATATATATATATATATAAATCCACCTTTGTCAAAGATTGGGAGCTTAAGGTCCACTGCTATATTTAATAAACATCTATTAGACGTGCAGAGTGCTAGCTATTGCATATGTATGAAAACCTACATGAAAGAAAATTGAGGTTTTCTGTCACTTTTGCTTGTTCCTTTGCGATAATTCGATGACCAGGGTTTAACATGGACCCATGTTTGTTTCCTTACATGGTTAGGGTGTGGTTACACAGATTGGGGCCTAATCCTCAGTCGAAGGCACTCAAGTGGAATCTCTATAGAAGGCATCCAAGTATAGTCAAAGCATCTTAATTATCCACGAACTTATAATTCGTTAAGTAGATGCATGGTAAATTTTTTAGGGCAAAAAGGGCCTAGAAATATACATAAACAAGCTGAGACAGAACTGCAAATGCTATCTATCAGGCAGATCTTTCCTTATAAGAAGCTACAAGATACTTTGGTTGTGCTCATGTCCTACACGAGATTCATTGTCTTTGTTCATACTCAGACTCTTGGCCATCACCTGATCTGAGTTTCACTCCAGTTCGAAGATTTTTCGAATCCAACGAATACTTGAGCACCTAATAAGAAAAAACAGTTTTTCCTTGTAGTAAACTGTAAATCATCCCTACTTTGGCTAAAACAAAAGGTAAGACAACCAGAGGCAATCAATATCTTTAGCATTATGGTAATTCTTGAAAGAGAGGTGGTCCTCCAGCATATTTATGATCAAGACAGAGAAGAGGACACCATAATGGCAATTCTTGAACAATAAAACCTTGCGTGAGGGGCCATTGAGAAAGGAGTGTCCTTTTAATCCTCCTTTGCTATTCCAACCAAAAAAGAAAAGAAAAGAGCCATCATGCCCTACATAATTATTGAAAATTTCACGCTCAATCTTGAGACTAGCAAATAGTGCAAGAGCATGTTTTCATACCACAATCACAAGAGTTCTTAAAGAGAGTTGGTGATTGATCTCTTTGCTTTCAATTTCTTGTCTTAGTGCATTGGTCACAAGAGATATGTCTGTGCTAACCAACCTCAATTATAAAGTCACCAACCTCATGAAATATTTAATACCTTGGTGTAATAGCCAAAAATATGGTTTGAGAGGGTACCTAATTATAATTAGCCTTGCCCAAAAGATATTAAATAAGAATCGAAAGTAACATTTTCTTTTCTTTTCTTTCTCTCATTTACACTTCTATAAATGATTCATCCTCTCATTGTCTACCTTCTACCTTGGTTTTGCGAATGGAAGGGCAAGGTAAGAACACTTGGCATGTTAAGGTGCCACACCATGATCCTGGAGCAATCAGCAGGAATTCCCTTCAACTTAGTCTCATCTTCTAGGATGACTTCATGCACAAACTTGATTGAATCCTGAAATCACCATCGCCAACAGGGCTTAAATGAAGAGGCTTTATAAAGAAAATGTGGTAGTGGGTAATGAATGGACAAACCACCACCAGTTACTACTAGGACAATGCCATGTTGCCAATCCTAATAAGGCGAGGGAGAAACATCTGGTAAACATCCTGCATGGGCTAATAATTGACAAACTGTTGCCAATTAGGTGGTTGATAACTTTTCTTATAGTATAAATAAATAACACAGGCCACCAGAAATCACATCAAGAAAGCATCTAATACATGTGTCAGTTAGCACTACAATTGATAGATAAGTGAATGACAAAAAATTGAAAGAGATGGAAGCAATGCATGAGTTAAACACATGATCTTACTAGCTAATCACCGACTATGCTTCATATTTCATTTTAAGAAAGAGTTCATGTAGAATTAGAAATATATTTCACCAAGACCAAAAGATGACGATAAAAGATTCTTCAAAAGAAAAAACTATATTAAAAAAAATGGCAAATAGAAGTTAGATTTTCTTTGTTTGATAATTTTAATAAGAAAATGCTGAAAGCTAACCTGCGATGTGTCAGGCAATGAGGTAGGGCGCCCCCACCTCTCAGGGTCCCACAATATTGAGCTATTGAATGCAAAGCCATAAATATTTATTTTGGGGGGTTTATGGCTCCAGTCAGTACTACTGAGCAGCAACTTATTGTCATTGTTCAACTCCTTTAAGATCCATCCTTGTACCTTTGATGAGTTACAAACTGGGCCATCCACAACCACCCTTTTCCTGTTTGTTGATACCATTGCTACTGGCCATGTCCCAAAAACCCTAAAATTTTGAATGAGAGGCATTAACAGTATTTAAGTTGTTGCTTGAGAAAGCGAGAATAGAACAACACAGTGCAAGAGTTGATGTTATATGCTATGGACAAGTAGCATGAATGAATAATCAGAATAGCTTGGCATCAGTAGCAAAACTGTGACCGTTCTTTGACCATGCATATTAATTTGGAACGATTGGGTTTCTTTAACAATCCCTACTGGAGTTTGATAACAATTACATGAAAGACAATATAGAACCGAAAATGACAAGGAAGATAAACAAACATCATTTTGAGATCTTATGTGGACTTATTGAGCTTCACTGAAAAAAGATACGATCCAGTTTGTGTACGTCGGTAATTACCAAATAAGATCCTAAAAAGTAGAGGAATGAACAGACATTAGCCTTATATATGTCAGGTCAAACTACAAGTTCTGGAGCTTGCAAACCAGGTAATGTACAACAAAGATGCATGCACAAGAGATGGAGTGAGGGACAAGAAACCCTGGTAGGGGTCTGCTAAAAAGAAAAAGGTTTTCTTGGTACGGACTGGTTAGTATCACCTTTGCAAAGTGTAGGGGTAACTTTTGCATCTTTAGTTCTACAATTCCTGTCGGTATTGGTTATGAACAATTCAATGATCAAAATCCATCCAATCTATTAACCGATCAGCAATTTCTTGGGATTATACAACAACAAGGGTCGAGAATCTTTTTCATACGCTAAGCAGGGGTTAGGAATTTTCAATAACAGCAAAAGGGCAAGCAAAGGTATTACACATAATAATCAATCGAAGACGCTGAATTTACGCATTGAGGCATATTTGCATGCTCAACACCTTGAAGAGAAAAAGAGGAAAGAAAATAAAAAGAGATTGCTAACCACTCAATTAAGAGACGAAAGGGCAAAAAAAAAAAAAAATAAATAAAGAGTTAATGAAATAATTTGTCGCAACTACAGAATGAAAAAATTGATTTTCGGTTGAAAAGGTCAAAAGCTATGGAAAGGAGCAAGATTTTTGGCTTTGTTTTTTTCACTTTTTCTTTAGTAAAGCGACGAAGATGGGACATCTCTATGAATCGGATAAGGCTTGGAGTTGCAGAGATGCTAATATTGATTCCAGCTTTTAATTTCCACGTTCATCAATTGAGGAGGTAAAGAAAACAGATGGCAGGAGAAAAAAAAGGAAGGCAAAACGGGCGTACTCGATATGTCTTATCTCCTCGAAGAATTGTAGGTCGTAGACGTTGGTTGCGGCAGCGAAGTGAATGATCCCATTGAGTCGGTGGCACTCGACGTGACTGAGGGCGACGTTCCGCTGGTGGTCGACCTCCGCCTCCGGGTCGGTAAAGTTCTCCTTAAAGGCCAAGTGCCTGTACATGACACCGGTGTTCCGCAGCATAGCTGCAGTGGCACCAGCATCCTCGCTCGCCTGAACGACGATCCACAACAGCGGCGGCGGCACTAGTCGTAGGGTGTTTGCCAGCCGCCGCAAGAACGCACCTTGGAACCGGTCATCGCGTCGCGTCGTCGTGACCAGGATCAGCAGCCGCTCCTGCGGTGGAGGCGCCACCGCCCTTGCCCCGCGGGCGCCGGTCCCCTCGTGGGGTGGCGGCGGGTCGACGTCGTTGTCGGCGTGAACAGGCATAGATCTGGAGATCTCAGAGAGGGACCTGTTGGCGGTCGACCCGGCAGGCTCGACAACCTGCCCTGCGCCCTCGAAGGGGGCAGCCGGGACGACAACAACAACAGGCGGGCGCTTGACGCTGCCAACGGAGAAGAGATTGGCGGCACTCGGCGGCGCGAAGCCAGTGAAGAATCCGGTGACGAAGCAGAGCGCGAAGTGGAGGAGCGCCTTCTTCCAAAGCTGGATCCTCTTCTTAGATCGATCCTGCGAGCTCATCTCCCTCGCCGAATACGCCCGGACGGAGAACCCGAATCAATTCCACGAATCCCACCGACAAACACAATAAATCAAAAAAATAAAAATAAAACCCACCACAAGGGCCGGAAACAGAGCACGAAAACAGAGCTACCGACCAGCTGCTCGATGGAATGTCTGAGAGAGACTGAATGCCAAGGCTACCATGCAAATGCCTCAGAAGCTCAAAGTTGCTTGAAGCCAAAAAATAAAAAGGGAAAGAAAAAAGGGAAGGAGAGGGCTCGTAACAGTGATGATGTTGGAGTGGAGGCTTGAAGGAAACCCACCACCTAATGGTTTGGCTTGACCATGGAGGAGGTGAAGGGCGAGGCAAGTAAAGTAGGGCTTGATTCATGCTGAAATTCGGTGTGGGAACATTAAAAAAGGAAGGTCAAAAGTACAGCAATTGGGCAAGTGTGCTGGGCGAAGAGGAATAAGATGGGATGATGCAGACTGCCCTTTTCCAGAACCTATTTTCATTTCTTAAAAGTTAATCGAATGTTTTTTTTCTTCCCTCGCTAGCTTATATGAGCTCATTTCACTGAGCCCAGCTTCGATTGGTCAACTTGTATTGACATTGAAATGGAAGTATGACAAGAAGATCATGATATCTAAGTCTCTCGGATCCTTTCAATTATATTAGCAAAGTTTGTTTCGAGTCTTTTTTATATATATATAATTATTTTACGTCGTCAATTCTAATAATTATAACTTATTTACAAACTTCAAAATGCATAATTCAATCAATTTTTGTCCCTGTTATGCCAGCTGCTATAATTTGTTGATGCTGGCATCTGAACTAAACGTCAATAGCATAGCCTGGTCCATGATGTAATACTGTGCTTCCACTTTGTCCACGAACCGAATTAGGCAGATAAATTGAATTAGTACCTTTTACGCAATAATAATAAGGAACTTTCAAATAATTATTTATTTGATTTTATTTATATTAACCCAGTAAATAAGTGTAACGATTTTAATTACTATAGAGTTTTGTGTAAAATTTGCAGCGATGTTCATCAGCCATTCCCTCGCGAGGGCCTTCTATTCCCGGTAATAACACATACGGCCAGCGTTTGCTCTTTTCTCGCTATTTTGAGGACAACAGCGAAGCGACCCCGTTAATCCATCAACGACACATTTATACATTTCGCGCGATCTCATGCCCCCTTCGCGCGCGCTCCGACTCCTCTCGCGCACGCCCCTCCGCTAGGTCTCGTCTCCCCAGTCGCTGCCACTGCGTTAGATGGAGGGAAATCTGCTGTCGCCGCACATCCGCTCCTCTAGCGACATTGGCATCTACCCACAATGGTTTATCTCCACCGGCAGCAGCGGTAGTGGCCGCTCCTCCTCGTCCTGCACCTCCACCACCACCTCCTCCTCCTCCACCTCGTCCTCCTTCTCCTCCTCCGTTTGCTGGAAGCGCGTTGTCATTGTCGGCGGCGGTGTCGCCGGCTCCCTCGTCGCCAAGTCCCTCCAGTTCCTCGCCGACGTCGTCCTCATCGACCAGTACGTACTCGTAACGCACTATTTTTTTTCTTTCTTTTTCATCCGCGTGCGTTCGATTCGATTGATGTTTATCAATGCGCCCTTCTCGTGCTTGAAATGCGAATTGTTTCTTAAACAGGAAGGAGTACTTCGAGGTATCATGGGCCACCATGCGGTCGATGGTGGACCCGGCGTTCGCCGACAAGGCAGTCTTCAACCACGTCGACTACCTCGTCAATGGCAAGGTCGTCGTCGCCTCCGCCGTCGACATCACCGACACCGACGTTTTCACCTCCGACGGCCGCCAGTTCCCCTACGACTACCTCGTCATCGCAACTGGTCACTCCGTCTCCTCGCCGCACAGCCGCAGGGAACGAATCGACAAGTTCAAAGAGGCCAGCGCCAAGATGAAGTACTCGAGCTCCGTTCTCATCATCGGCGGCGGGCCGAGCGGCGTCGAGCTCGCCTCCGACATCGCGGCCTCCTACCCAGAGAAGAAGGTGACGCTGGTCCACAGCGGGCCGAGGCTTCTGGGGTTCATAGGCTCTAAGGCCGGCAGCAAGGCGCTGGAATGGTTGCGATCCAAGAATGTGGACGTGCTCCTGGAGCAGACCATCGATTTGGACACGGTGCAGGAGGACAAAGGGATCTACATCACGTCCGCCGGAGAGGCGATCGCCGCCGACGTGCACTACCTCTGCGTGAGAAGGCCGCTGGGCTCGTCGTGGCTCAAGGAGTCGGTGGTGAAAGACTGCTTGGACAAGTACGGGCAGCTCATGGTGGACGAACACCTACGAGTCAAGGGCTTCAACAACATCTTCGCCATCGGCGACATCATCGACGTTCCGGTAAGCACCGGTCATAACGTAGACAAGATAAAATTATCCCATTTTTTTGTCTTAGAAAAGTTGTAAATTTTGAGCTAAATCTACCAATTTTAGTTGTTTGACTCAAGTTTATGTGCTGGGCAGGAGCGAAAACAGGGGGTGTTGGCGCAGAGGCACGCGATGATCGTTTCGAAGACCTTGAAAGCGATGCTAAAGGGGGCGAGCGGGGCGAAGGAAGCGAAGCTGGGGAAGTACAGGCCATCAATGACGATCGCGATGGTGTCGTTGGGGAAGAAGGACGCGGTGGCGCAGCTGCCATTCACGACCATGTCAGGATTCCTCCCAGGGTTGATAAAGAACAGAGAGTTATTCTTGAGGAAGACGAGGAAGCTACTGGGGCTAGATCACGGCTATACCTTCTTGTGATGTGGGGCAGTTGCAGATCTTGTCGATCTCAACTTTTGTTTGGATTTGCGTTCGTAAAGAATTATGAATTTCATACGTAGAGAAACTTATTATTCTTCTCATGGCCTCTGAATTTTCATGTGCTTCGGTAGGTGAATTAGGGGTTATAATAAAAAAAATAGATCGAATAATCTCAATTAAAAGCTTATTTATTTATTTGTAAATAAAATTAAATAAAATATACCCTGGCGGCGTTGAAAAAAAAATGCCAGCTGGCTCGATGACGAGTGTAGTTCGTCGTTTTAACGACTCTACTCCACTTGTCTTCGTGGAAGCAGCCAACTTTGTTGCACTTAAACGACTACCACGTGTGAACTCTGTTTGGCAACAGACACCAAGGTGTTAGGTAGCCACTTGACTTCAAGCCACAAATTAAATTGTTTTCACATGATTTTAAATAAAATTAATTTTCAGTTAATTAAACTAGCTTAATTCGGTTTTTGTGCATTATATCACAGCACAAGAAAATATTAAATCGAAATATATAATTACAATCGAAAAGAATGAAAAAACCAATCAAATTACCTTCCGAAAAATTAACATAAATCATAAGAAACTGAGCTTTGATTCGCCGGTTCAATGGGAACCAACCGGAAACGAACCAAGCAAAATCGACCGATTCGATATCTAAAACACTGCGACGCGTTCGGGAGGAAGTCAGTGAGACGTCGGTGTGCTTAAAAGTCCGCTTTCCTGCGTAGTTCCTTCCCAATTCACCGAGGAAACAGTCAATTATTTAGTCCACATGGATTCATACTAATTTATAGTCGGAATAAATATGTATATTTTTTTTTTTACATTTTCCATATCACAAACAATCCATTTAATTAATCTAATATCATATGCAAGTGCAACGCATGCCGAGGTGGTCATTAAAAGTAAGTATGATAAAATTCTTCTCGATTATTTCATTAATTGGCTCGATGAGCAAAAGAGCTGAAAGGGTAAACGACAAAATGTTCAAGGTTTAATATGTAAAGTTGGTAAAGAAGTAGTCATTTTGTCTTTTGACCCTTCTCCCCCTGTAATAAAATTGCGAGCGACAAGGCATTCCCTCTCCGTCTCTTGTACTTCTCTATTCTCCGATATCCATTCCTTCCCTTTCTTTTTCATCCTTCTCCGTCCCAGATCCGATCGAAGTGCCGGCTTTTCTCGATCCAGGATCCGAGAACTTTGGTGCCTGCTCCCTCGATCTGCGCATCCCCGCGTAGATCTGGAGGCGGCGAAGAGGATCCGGAGGCAATGAGCGGTAAGGCAGCGGCGGCTATGTCGCCGGCGCTGGCGAACGGACGGTTATTCACCGTTGGCCTCATCTCCGCTTGGTACTCCTCCAACATCGGAGTGCTCCTCCTCAACAAGTACCTGCTCAGCAACTATGGCTTCAAGTACCCGATCTTCCTCACCATGTGCCACATGACGGCCTGCTCCCTCCTCAGCTACGTCGCCATCGCGTGGCTCAAGATCGTGCCGATGCAGACCATACGGTCGCGCTCCCAGTTCCTCAAGATCGCCGCCCTCAGCCTTGTCTTCTGCGGCTCGGTGGTCAGCGGGAACGTGTCGCTCCGGTATCTTCCCGTCTCGTTCAACCAGGCCGTCGGCGCCACCACGCCTTTCTTCACTGCCGTTTTCGCTTACCTTATGACCTTCCGGCGGGAGTCGTGGCTAACCTACATTACCCTCGTGCCCGTGGTTACTGGTGTCATTATCGCGAGCGGGGTGATTTTTTTTTTCCCTTGCTATCAGTTCAATTTTATAGCAAAACTATACGCATATAGATGCACACAAGATATTTTGCATATACACGATGATACTTGTAGTTCATCTGAGAGATGCCGACAGCCCCCAGGTATTCTTGATTCATGTTTTTAGATAACATGTCTGCTAGCAGATGCTTAAGAACTTACAAATCATTGCTCATATCAATTATGCACAAATCTGGCATGTGTCTGTGTTATGATTTAGATTTTAAATTTAATGCATGAGTCACCTCTTTGTCAGAGTGATTTAGTTTCAATTTGGATTGGCCTATAGGCACTCGATAAGCTAATGGTTCATGGATGATCAATTCTTTGCCTCCTAGTTCATATGCTTGCCTTTAGTTCTTTGATATGGCTTCCTCTGTTAAAATAGTCGTTACAATGTCGTCATCTGACTATTTCTCACATGGTTGACTAGAAGGCTTGCATATTGTTAGAATAGTCGTTCTGGCTCTACTATATTGTTGCTGCATGACCATGTGTTATTTTGGCTGCCTACGTTTGGCTGTTCAAAGTTGACTGTCTCTGTGATTGAAAGGTGCTTTGTTATGCTTTGAATTTTATTCTGTATTCTAATAGGACTTTTAGGCGCAAAAGTTATCTTAAACACGTGAGTGGATGTCAATGCTGACACTTGTACGTTCAACCTTGCAGGGGGAGCCAAGCTTTCATTTGTTTGGTTTTATTGTGTGTATTGGAGCTACTGCTGCTAGAGCACTTAAGTCAGTATTGCAGGGCATTTTGATGTCCTCTGAAGGGTGAGTTATCAATTCTCTTGATAATTTAAAACAAAATAAATAGGGATATGTCCTTAAACCACTTGCGTCTTCCCTTGTTCAGGGAGAAGTTGAACTCTATGAATCTCCTTCTATATATGGCTCCAATTGCAGTTCTTTTTCTACTTCCTGCGACAATTATAATGGAGGAAAATGTGGTAGGTATAACATTGGCACTTGCTAAACAAGACTTCAAGATTATATGGTATCTCTTGTTCAACTCTTCTTTGGCCTACTTTGTGAACTTGACCAATTTCTTGGTCACCAAACATACAAGTGCTTTGACCCTTCAGGTACGCTTTGTTTGAGTATTTTGCTACTGTATTTCATACTCTTAGTTCATGAAAATTAAATTATTTATCCATATAATGTACCGTATAGCTAGAAGATTTAGTTTGATTATATTATTTAGTTTAAGATGATATGGATATGAACTTAGACTACCGGTAAATGCTCCAGTTAGGCGATATGAAATTATTATAAATATACAAATCAAATAAGAAAGAGAAAGATCAAAAAATACTTTGTTAACAATAATAAAACAAGATAAAATTTATTTAAATATAGATGATGATATAGTTGGGATAAAGTCCAATAACATAGAAGGATCCATATAGCGGACTTCATCTAGTGAGATAATACTTTGATTGTTGTTGTTGCACAGTGAAATGTGTAGGGGCCTATAGGGTATAAGGGAGACTAAAGTTAGTCAATGCAATTAAAGTTGATTTGATCGGTTTCAACAAATTAGTATGTTATAGTATAATCTCAAAGCGGAGACTATTTATGTAACCGACTCCAAATATTTGGACAACTCTGGCTTTATGATATTGATGATGATATAGGTAAATCATCTCAAATTTTAAGACGGGTGACTTTGCAATCAATTTTTATAATTGCTACTTTAGTAAATCTTATATATGATGTTTTTTCTGTTATTGTTTACAAATTTATGTTAGAATAGTACCTAAGTAATCAAAGTAAATTAATTCGAATACCTATCAATTGGATCAGTCAACAGAAGTTAATCTGGCAATTCTTATTGATTTCCAACTGAAGCAATATTAATGTTTAAGCTATTTCTTAGGAGACTTCAAAAATCCTGATCGATCATTTTATTAGTTATAATTGATTCTGAGCCAATGAGCCAAACCTGCAAGCTAAATGATTGAGTAATCACCTGAAATCTAACAATACACATTTAGCTGAGATAGGAGACAAGAAGTTTTGAGGTAGTATGAATGTCACAGAAATCCAATGTATTGCGAGGCCATAGGAGTGATTATACTGTATTGGCCTTAATGATACATTTAGTTTTGTTACAGCCACCACAAATTATATTAGAGTGTATTTATCTGATTAGGCTGAAATGTAATCAACATAGATTGAATAACCGTGATGCATTGCCACAGCTATAATTTCAACAGGTTTCAGATTTGCATAATAATGATGTTATTGTTTTTTTTTTTTTTTCTGTAAAGGTTCTCGGAAATGCAAAGGGAGCTGTCGCTGTGGTCATCTCAATCTTAATATTCAGGAACCCAGTCTCTGTTACAGGAATGGCTGGTTACTCATTGACTGTAATCGGTGTAATTCTCTACAGCGAGTCGAAGAAGCGTAACAAGGGAAGTTAATCCCAGAAGCTATTAGCCTATTCCGCACTCAGTCACCAGTACTTGAGCCCCATAACACACTGGGTACCAATGGCCTCATAAAACGCCCTATTAACTTAGGGAATTAATATAATTGAAGTCTCTCTGTACCATTAGTTAGCCAAATAGTGTGCTTAGAGGAAGAGAATTTGTTTGTTAGATGCACCGTTTACAGTTTAAGTCGGTAAGCATCTTGGCCTTCATTATCTTGTTATACACAAACAATTACACAGTCTAAATTCTTTGTAAGAGTATTCCTCAATCTATTATAAATTCCAATGCGACCATACCATTGATCTAAGCTAAATTTGTTCTCTTGTTGATCATATTGAGTACCCCCAGCTTTAATTTTTTATGTTCCTGACAATGCGAGCTATTTTAACTTTCATAATTAAGTTATTCATTCGTGTCCTAACATGCAGTATAGAAATTTACGATTCAGCAAACAAAAAGACAAGAGAACTGGAGTTGCAAGAGGTCCGAAACACTGTTTAGTACTCCCTAGCTACCTGTTTACACCAGTTCATCTTCAGATATGCCAAGCTATGGAGCCAAACTCATTCCCGCATTGATCTCCATCACTCTCTAATGTTAAATCCTCACCGTCAATCTGCCATTAGTTGCATCGGCATCTCATCCTCCTCCCAGCTGCACTTGCCTGAGACACGGCTACCGTTCTTCATTGAAATCTGGGAAAGGCGAAACCATTGATGGTATTTCTTCTTGGAAATCTGCAAAAGTCAAGGAGACTTCATTGTGATCGGAAGTAGGAGACAGCAGTGACTTAGTTTTGTTTGATTGATCTTGTGGTGGTCTCTTGGAGGGGGAAGAAGAAGAAGAAGAAGAAGAGAAGAAGGTGGTGTTTCTTCTTTCTGCAGCCACCTCCCACAGGGACGTTCCTGAGGGAGCCTCCTTGGGTCCAGTACCTCCTGCAGGCCTTGCAGAAATACCTGGGCTTGGAGAGGCTGTAGTTGTTGTAGTAGCAGAACTAGGTGTGGGTGGAATCGCACAGGGGGCAATTGGGGAATTGCTCTGGTGGTGATGGCCTCATTCTCCTGCTCTCCTGCACCCGAACTCCTTCTAAGGGAAGATGATTGGGGCCCATAACAACCCCTGAAATAGTCATAGGGGACGACTTCAACACAATAAATAGATGAAGACGAAGAAGAAAGAGAAGGGAGAGACAGTGCTTAACTGGAAGATTTCTACGCGGCCAGCGACGCGTAAGCCTCCCTGTTCTGCTCACCGTAGGCGCAGAGGAAACTGGAAAGCTTCCTTGATTACCAACACCAGCCCCTTGTACCATGGTCCTGATCGATCCTGGCCGTTCCTTTTTCTGAATTCGCCTGGCTGCTTGCCACAATGCTATTCCACTGGAGGAAGAGGTAGAGGCGTAGAGCCGGCTTCTTGCCCGGTCAAATGTCACGGTCAAAACGGTCGGATGGAAAGTTGTTGGTGAAGCTTCCACTGTTGCTGTTTATCCGGCGGCGTACTGCTGCAGAGCAGAGTGGTATTTCCGTACGGAGATAGAGTCGCCAGTGTCGTCGGAGTTGTGGGTACGCGCCAACTCACCCTGCTGTCACGGCATCACTGATAACTAAGCAAGACGGCAAAAGAGAATAACTAAGTATTGATTTTGACGGTAAGGGAGTTAGATTAGTGAAACTTATTGATAATTCTAATTTAAGTCTTAAAAAAAATAATTGGAAAATAATTCTAATTTTATACCTGAAAAAAAACAATTATCTTTGACCTTATTTGCTACATTAATTTTTTTTCATAAAATAAAATTAAGCAATTATGAAATTACTTATTAATTAATTAGCGTTGTTTAAAACATTTCACGTCTGTTTAAAATCAAATGCCCTTTCTATTTGTTCATGACTTCGTGAATTATAATTTTTTAATAATTAAAGTTTTGCACTTCCTTTGATTAATCTATGAGCATTTATAAGTATTTTTTGTTATTCATAGTCTGATCACTTATACATTATAATTTAATCCTTAAATCTAAAAGAATTGAATGATAGATAATGAAAATGTTCACGGATGAATTGTATAAGATGACATTTCTATACACACTCATTCGTGAGCATCTGTGAACAACTTTATTATCTACAGTTTAATCTATTTAGATTCAAGGATTGAACTATAGTATACAAGCAATCGGACGATGAATAATAAAAATACTTACGGATAAATTATGTAGAGTAATATTTTTTTTTCTCTCTCTCTATATATATAAATCAATTTTTGTAGTACAATGATAAAGTGCTCAAAGAAAAAAAATAAAAAAATCAAAATTTAAATTTTACTGAAAATAAATATTCTAGAAATGGAACTAGATTTAGGCAATTCCATGATTAAAGCTAATGGTTTTGAAACAATTTCAAACTTTGGATCCGATCCATTCTCTTTTTGGATTTTACTCATGTTATCCATGACCTAAATACGAGGCTGACCGAAGCCTGGATGGTTCGCAGTCATTTGTGGCTGGCGTTAAGCAGAAATTGAGAGATCTGCAGTTACAAAGTTTGATTGATGTGGGAGGAAGGTCACTCTTTCAGTGAAGAGTTACACGAGGGTTAATACTAGTACTTGGCATCGGTTCCTTGAGATGAGGATGTTGTTGCCAGTACAAAGTTTGTATTGATTGACTGAGCGCTTTCATTTGAACGTTTTATGACAATTAATAAATTTTCTTTTCTTTTTTTCTTTCCTCCTATCAT
>JBAMHZ010000097.1:495476-505505 GCA_037177395.1 Alpinia galanga | reverse complement strand
TATGCAATGATATGTATCACAACTGTCATTTACATATTTCACTTCACATTGAAAAGCATGTCACCAGAGATTCTCACCCTTATATGTATGATGATTAATTCAGAGATAATATTAAACGACAGGAAAAGATCAAACTAATAAAAAAATGTCAACAGAGTCATGCAAGGAGAGTCGCTCAATAAAAATTACAGATAACTTATGAAAGTTATTAGAATTCAGAATTCATATCAAAGGTAGAATTCCGAGAGGGGCTCAGCCAAATTTGCATGTAAGTTTTGTCAACGCAGTCATAGAAATTTTAGAATGGTAATTCTTCAGTCTGCTAGAACCAACATGTGTTACTCATTTATGTTACAGAAGTTATATGAATTCAGAATTGATATCAAAGGCAGAATTACGGGAGGGGCTAAAGCCAAAATTGCAGATAACTGGACAGGTTCATATAATAGCTAGATTTAAGAAAAGCTCAGAAGAAATTAGACACACCTTGAACTTAATGCACAAACCCTTTACATCAAGCACAATGTCACCAACATCAGTCTTGAGAGTCATCAGTTATTCGTGCCCCACCAGCTAGGAAATTTGGCCCGTCCTCTACCCCCATATCTGTATCTTCATAACAGAAGTTAACTTCATCGGATGAATCTTCACTAGGGGCACAACCAGGTGTATCAGTGTCAAATCTTTCAACATAATCAGCGTACTTGGATACCATTGAAAATCGTTGCTTGACCAGATAATGTGATAGGGCAACATAAGAATTTCTATCGAGTAGCGGTCTTGCAATTTCAAATGGAACCCACCTGCATAACAGTAATTATGTTTTACAATATTGTGGCATTCTGTCAAAACCTAACAAAATAAGTGAGAAAATCTGTGTCCAAACCTTAGATAATGGGAAGAGCTGTATGTTAACTATATGTTTGTGATTTGGCAATAAACACAATTTGAAATGATGAAAATAAATAAATAAATTATCGAAGTAATTCTTAATGGTGCACACAGCAATAAGCCATGCACAACTCATCATCCAAACTGTAGAAGTTCCATACCCACAACATTTCCATATATCATATCAGTTACATTTTTATGATTAGCATAACCTGTCTCTATTTTGTAGGGTTTATGTACACCTAATCAACTTACTTAATTTCCTACAGGTACTTAATAATAAAACTTGGTTCATACAGCAATTTACATATATTGCCTTCAAGTTTGACTAAGTCCCGAGGCATGGACCTAATAGCCACTTACAACAGATTTAACTAGGGTACCCACAGGTTGGGATAGAAGAAACAAAGTTGAGACGAGTTCTTTGTTAGTATAAAGCTTTTGCATATTGATTAGCAAAGATTGCCAACGCCTCCAATTTGTAAGCCCACCACATTAGAAAAAGAAGATATAAATGTGTTGCACAAACCACAGAAGAGTAGATAGCAACATACAAAGTGTATAGCATCTAACCTATCAATAAATAATGCATTTATTAAGTAAACACGATGCATATGATATATGTGCCCGAATAACTACATGATAATTCCCCACAGTAAGAGTACATACATGTGCACGTATACAAACTATGGATCATGAAATACATGTTGCATATATATAGCGAGTTTTAACTCTAACCTGCAATACATATGTACTTGATATGAGTCAGGTTCTCCAAACCCTAAATCCAAAATTCTTTAAGTCGTGTTTTTTTAATAACATGATCTAAAATGTGAAGAGAAACTTACTGGTAGTTAAAAGGACAGAGTAGTTCAGATGGACGATATGCTGCTTTGTATCTCATTTTGCTGCAGGAGTGAATGTAATAGCCAAGATAATAATACTGCAAGCTAGGGCAATGGTTTTGAGTCTCCTTAACCCAATTTATCTCCTGCAAAGCTGAATATTTTCCGAGGGATAAAAAGGCAAAATCGGGATCCCAAAACAAATACTTGCTTGACAAACAACGGGGAAGAATGTCCACTACACCAACCGCAACAAGTTCCCCATCAATCAAATATTGTTGATGGAAAGACCCAAATCCAGAAGATGCAATTGTATTGTCACCACTAACTGGTGGAGTAAATATGATGGGAGTGTCCACCAGAAACCCTCTGTATGAACTTTCTGTAACTTTTTCTGGCTTATCGCCATGTATTTTAATCTGATATTTTCTGTATAGGGCATATTCTTCCTGATCAAAACTAGATCTTTTCAAACGGATTTCAAGATTTCTTCTTTTCTGGGGCAGAATTATGCAATTGTCAGAGGTAGCTAGCCCTTTTGCATTACCTTGATTGCCTCTTGGTTTTTGCGCCTTTTGTTTCAGATTACTAGATTCCAAACTCTGTTTGGTGGTTGAATAGAAATTTAGGTGACCGTTGCAAGCTTTTGTTAAAAGCTCAGAAGGCACCTCTTGTTGCATAACTAAACCTGAAATCTTTTCCGCAATAGCCTTTGGGTTAATATCTGGTAATTCTGGCTCCTGGAATTTATTTATTTTGACTGCATCTTGAGAATGAGTAATGGTTGCAATTATTTGAAATGCAATGTCGCTAGTGTATGCCAAATCTTTCGATATATCCATCAGCTTTTTTTTGGCTTGGGCTGTAACCTTCTTCACATTAGCTTTCGGAAGCTGAACAACAGGAAGAGATATACTCCCAAAAAATATGTTCACGGCTTTATCAATAATGTCCGACAAAGTATGAAGAATAGCAGATTCACTGGACAGCTTTTCACATGTACTAGATGAAGATTCATTTGTTGGCATTGAAGTGAATTCTGGTGTAGATTCTTTGCTGGCCAGCTTGAGTGAGCCCTTACAAGGGTTAGCTTTTTGTTTTAAATTGTCAGATTTATCCATTAATGTGGCACCATCTAAGAACCTGCATATTGCAGTTGTTTATTTCTAAAAATCAAATTAATATGGATTTGTGTTTAAACACTAGCCAAGAGGACAAATACCTCTAAAATAGTAGATTATATCATATAAAAAACCTAAAAAGAAACATCTGTTTCTGAGAGAAGGAGGCAAGCAGAAATACCTTTGCATTTTTTTGTATACACGATCTTGGTCTTTAGAGGGATAGAAGGTATTGGCTTTCAGACGAATAGTATAAGATGGGCAACACGGGCTATCCATCTCAGGTTTGTAAAGCAAACAGCCAGATCTCCACCAACCATGGTCAAGATGCTCTGTAATCATATTAACAATAGAAAGATGTAGATTTCAGAATACCACGAAGTTTACATTAAAAAACAAAATATTGGATGGAGATTAACAAACAATTTATAAATAGAATTCAGTGATGAATGAGAATTTTCCATTTACACAATTCTATTCACTAAAAAGTGTTTCAATTTGATACTAGAAATAAAAGTAAATCAAGTTAGTTTCTCGATCACATGTAAATCTAGTATTTTTCAGGGTACTAAGATGTTTCAATTTCTCGATATAATTAAAAGAGGCATTTAACAATAACAAACACAGTTGTAGAACTCGCAAGACCATAACTTTTGTTTACAAAAATGTGTCAAAGGAAGCTCAAATATCAAAATGTAACAAATTATCATAGAAGATATGTTTTCCTGAAGACTTGGATATAGCATCTTATGATAAAGGTGGCCAATGTATCAAGAAGTTGGCAGTTTAGCATAGATTTGGATTTAAATAATGAACTCCTCGTTATCCAAGTCAAATATCTTTATATATATATATATATAACCTAAAGCAACCTTCATAGGCTTGGTGCGACTGAAGGCGTAAAATTATATTATTCACATGTTGATGAACAATTGCACTCATATGCATATTTCATGACTCCAAGATAATAACTCGTGACTAAATACTTCATGTGGAACTAAACTTATACAATCTAATACATATAAAATGAATCATCTAAATGTTTCATCAAAGATGATACTTCTACTAATTTGATTATTATTAATTCTAGAGGAGTAAAATATACATGTTGATTTTGCATGAAGTGTCTAGTAGTTTAAAGTTCTATAGCATAGAGATTGGAGCATGTTAACAAGGGTCTTATTTGAAACCCTTCAATGAAAAATATTGTGGAAGGTCTCCCAAAGATTAATTATTAAAAGCATGATCATCATGTTTGCCAAAGGTTACCGAACTACAATCATTATTTGGATATATCAATAAAGTACTTGCCACAAGACCTCTAGAATTCATATTGGTTAAATTAATATATCTAGTTTAGAAGATAAATTCAAAACTTTTCCAATTGCTGATGATTTTTCTAGATTTACTTGTCACTTATTTTTCTAACTAAGAAACTGAGACCTTAGTGCTTTCAAAAGACTTGTAAAAAAAATTCATTTCATTCATTATATATTAGTGGTTTTAAAAATTGACATGAACTGAATTTCAAAAAGAATTGTTTATAGAATGTGAAAATTTAGGAATTAATCATACTTATTCATGTTCAAGAGATGGCTATTTTGTGAGAGCTTCCTAGCATTTTCATGTACAAGCCATAAATATAGTTTGTTATACGAGTCACAGAGATAGTCTCTTGCAATGTAGGATAAGACTGCATACAATACATTCAATGTAGTCCTATCCTTCTCTAAAACCCCGCATTAGTAGGAAATTCGTGCACCAAAATGCCCTTTATATTTAAATAGGATATTATTTAGATTTGTTTTCAACAAGATACCTTATGAGGAGTAAAATAGAAGAATGTCTAATATTTGTTAGTTTAAGGTCTTTGGTTGTAAATGTTTTTATCTTGAACATCAAATATACCACAAGTAAATTGGATGAGAAATATATGGCATTTGTTTAGGTTATTCATAATCAGCTGACAATGACGCGAGACGACCTTTCATTCTACACAAATATGTTAATATTGTTGTTTATTCTTGTATTTGTGAATCTTCATGTTTAGTGAATTTTGGAAGTACAAGTTGTAGGCCTTGTATAGAGTACAATGGAGGGGATAAGATCAATGTAGTTGGCCCAGACAACAAGGAGTCACACTGCTTGATTATTGTAATTTTGATGGATTGAATGTCCTTAATTGTGATGGATTGAACTTTACATTAATATAAAAAGGATATTTGAACAGTATATTACATTAAATAATTTTCTAACTTGAGCACCCGTTGACTTGAATTTTATAAGCAAGGCAAATATCATTACTAGTTCAGGCTGAATTCACATATTGTACTGACTTTTTGATTTATCATCACACATGCTTACATTTCCTAGTATCACAGTATAGAATCTATAAAGGTTCTAACCTTGGTAGTCCTCAGCCGTCAAACTATTTGCCCATAAGCCTGCACAAGTGCACTAGGAATTATATGCAATGTTATTTAAAAGCTAGAGCATAAAATGCATATTTTTCAAGGAAAAGCGAAAGCAATTACTGAACCCCCAATCCTTGGACAAAATGAAAGTAACAAAGTCGATGCGGGAACAAATAACAAATACTGAAGTCGAAATTAGCATGCTATAATACCGCTCCAGCTCCTTTGACGCAATTTCTATCTACTGAGATAGCACAATCTACAAACACACAACTTATCAAAGTGTCTTTTCACATATAGGAGGGGTACTCAGTATTCCAACCGCGCAACTGCAACGAGAAGACTTTCATAGAGGAACGCAAGCAACTGATTATAGCAGACTAACCCGCCACGAGCAAAATTATGATCTTTAGTTTACCAGTCAACACAGGCACCCGCTCAAGATCATGAATATCGTGCGTGGATGATAAAGGAGGGTTCCAGTTCATACAGTGGGAGACGCTGGAAGCGGATCTGCAGTATCCGCAAGAGTTCCATTTCCTGCCACGGTCGATCAGCACCGTCTCGCCTGCCGCTCCTCCTCCTCCTCGACCGCCTCGGCTGCTGCTCGCTCCGCCATCCATTCCTCCTCTTCGACCGCCTCGGCTGCTGCTCGCTCCGTCATCCATTCCTCCTCCTCGACCGCCTCGGCTGCTGCTCGCTCCATCATGCATTCCTCCTCCTCCTCGCCGATAGGGGACAAGAGTTTAATCAGCAGAGGAGAATGAAAAATTGGGGGCGAGGGTGGAAAAGGTGATTGCTGCAGGGGAGTGGGATTTGGTCGAGGCAGGCAGGCACAAAAACTGTAGGCGGAGATGGAACCGCGGTCGGCGATGGCGATTGGAAAGTGAATGATTCAAGGCTTTCCCAATGGCCCTCGGACATCGACGGGCTGCGGCCTACGCAGATGCCTACTGTAATTAAGACTGGTCCAATAAACCGATCCGATTTAAAGATGATGAAGATTTAGCTTCTGTTTTTTTTTAATATCATTTCATCGGAGTGTACCAGTTTGTTTGTTTTGAAGTAACAATGAAGCACCAATCGAGCATCGTATTTTAAACTATTTTCATTTGATATTTTATCAGACTACACTTCTACGAGGTATATTTTCAGATGCTTAACGATTCAAAATAGTTCAAAATTAAATCAATAGATTCAATTAACTTGCAATTTTATTGAGAGAAGTTATAATCAAGAACATTATTGCTGAAAATTACTTCTGAAATGATTTTTGGTTTAAAGAAAAATATATATATAACGCCGAGTTTTGATGAGGCGCTCCTAGCAAAATCTCATACAAATTTAAAACCTGATTATCAGATTGAGGATCAAACCCCAAAAAATCTCGTGCAAACGAGTGCCATGTGCCTTCACAACTTGGATTGTGCAAGGACAGTCATCGTCGATATAAATAAGCTTAAAGGAATATACATAACTGAGAATTTTCAGACTTAGTTTGAAGCTACAAAAAATATGCGATATTATGCATTACTCAGGCTGGAAACACCAGTAGATGCACAACCCGTCGAACACAAAGCGTAAACTAACAAACCATTTCAAAGCAAACAACTACAGTGATTTAAAGAAATCATCATTAAATAATCAGAGGCCTGGTTTTATAATCTTTAAAAAAAAACAAAGAACAAGTAAGGCGCAAGCTAAGCATGCTAAGGTTTTTGGAAAAGGGGACTAGGCTATCCTATATGATCAATTGATTCTTCGGTAAAAAGATAATCTTTTGATGCTGAGCGATTTTTATGAACAGTCAAGAATGGTGCTTATGAGGCAGAAATTTCAGATGTGACAGAGAATAATAGCAAGAAAAGGGCACGAGGAATATGATGTCTGAGATTATTGACAAAAACGATAGGATATTTAGCAAGCCGATGAAGTTATTCAATGGAGGAAAGAAAAGACATAATAAGTAGCACGCGAAACATGGAGATCACACTGATATCTCGAATCGCCGAGAAGAAATCACATCGTTAAGATTATTCAAAACATAGTAAGAAATTACAAACCCTAGATTTGGAGAGAGGTGTATTTGTACATCATGGATCGGCTATTCTTGATCGGCGTTGGAGGGCTTCGCATCAGTGGAGGAAGAGGTTGTGGCAGCACGCCTGGCGCTGTCGTAGTCCACGACCTCGGCATCGGCCAGCGACCGTGAGTGCTGGACGATGGATCGGCCGATGGAGTTGATCCACTCTTCCTTCTCCTTTTCGGAGTCGGCGATGAAGTACATGGTCTCGGATCGAGTGGAGAGCTCGAAGGCGAAAGCGCGGTTGAGGACATCCTCGGCGCCCTTGACGGTGAGGCAGGCGGCGACAGGAATGACGCCGCGGGGCACGGAGGCGCGGGTGACCTGGGAGTCCTTGAACCAGAAGAGCTTTCCCTGCTTGAGGACGAACCATCGGCGGCGCCACGTCTTGATGTACTCGCCCTGCTTCGTCAGCCACCCGGCGCGCTCGGGGTTGGACCAGAAAGCGACACCGCCGTCCTCCTCCGGCGCGGCCAAGGAGGTAGATCCGAACACCGATCGCCACAGACTGGCGGCCATGGGATTAAGCTACGGCCTCTCAGTTGTTCGATCGTTCGGGGCTGAATAGGAGACGCCGTGGGCTGTGGGATCTCGTGGGAGAGGGAGGTGGACGAAAGGACCAGCGGGCAGTTTGCAACTTTAAGAGCTGGCTGAACCGGTCGGTCGGAAACACTTCTCGACCCGGTCTTCCCAAATTCAAGCCGCAAAGGCGCAATCAGTACGATTCAACCGTTGGATCTGGCAGTTCAAAATCTTAATTAGGATATAGAGTCGGTTAAAACGGTCTGGTTTAATTTTCAAAGTTAGTTTCAGGTGTCTTTAATAATTGCAAAATTTCGAGAATATGTTTGGTCAGCGAGATGTATTGTATATATATGGATCATTTTTTTAATGTTATTCATGTGCTTTTTACTAAATTATTAAAAAAAATACTTTAAAACGTTGCTACAAAATTATAAATGTAAATTGGCAAATAAGAAAATTTGAATGCTTCTCCACTCGTTAACTACTAAGAGAGCTAGTGTAAAATGGGTATCGGCATGAATCGATCAACTACTTACATTGAATTGGAACGAAATTGAACAAAATGAGAATAGATGACAGGCTTAAGATCACCAAAATGTATAGAACAAACTGTAATGAAAACGTAAGCTTGATGGATAGATATCTTTGAAAGTTTGGATGAAAACTGAATTACAAGGAATAGGAAGACATTAACTAAGATAAAATCCTCTGAAGCCTATGAAGAGCCAGGAAGCAATAGGGGAACATGGATTGTGGTTATTACTGAAACTTGTCTGATGATGCAGCCATTGCAGAAGTTGCCTGATACTGCTTTTTCTTTTTAACGACAATAGAAGACAAGCTTTCCGTGGAAGTTCTACAGACTTTACCTGCAATTCTCTATTCAAAATGTATGAATAATTTTAAATTTTATATAGGCGATTACTCTTGTAATATAGAATGTGTGTCTAACCACTTAAAATCTTTAGTTTCACATGCCACCCTCTACGAGAAACAACGTTATCGAGTAATGAAAATGATCAGATATATATTATGTACAAGATATCCACGTAGCTATGTCAGCGACTATGGTTCCCACGTATTCTTCTAGTTCCGACAAGATCTCGAGTCAAACCGACCATGATTTTAGCGCCATAATTTGACAGTGTTGTTCACGCATTATGATAAAGTGATTTGGATCCCTACCGAAACATGTGAGTCAGCAGTGCAGCTGATGAAATGGCTCGACAGCAATGTGCCAAACCATGTGAGCTTCAAATGAGGCGAGCATACAATTAATTATAATTTTGTTTGCTTAAAAAATGACTCTAATTTAATTATAAGAGACGCACGCCATGTGCTCGTCATAATGACTGACCCATGAGACTCCCTCACATGCACAGGCCCTGCTTCGTCACACAGCAAAGATTCTGCGCTACGGCTAACCAATTCAAGCAGCGAACATTAATTTGAACAATTAAAGCTGAGGCCCGAACCCACACAACCCTTCTTCCCCTGTTCCTATTTTACAGGCGGCAAAGGAGAAGCAAAAGCAGAAGAAGCAGAAGCCAATGTATCATAATGATACATGATCAGTGAAGCGACTGTTGCGGTCCGGCGGCAGGCGGTGGTTGCGTTTTGGGGCACTGGTAGCACTTGGCGAAGAGGCCGAAGGTGTCCACTTGCTTCACGAAGTTAGTCATGCTCGCCCACCCGCCGAGTCCGAATCCGACGATCAGAACCCACCCCACGATGAAAGCGTTGACGACGAACATCGCCGTCCAGCTCGGGAGGAAGTAGGGCGGCTTCTCCGCCGCATTCTGCAAATAAGTTGGAGAGTTCACCAAATGTTCGGCGAAATGCCGAACATAAACAGAACGGTGATGATGTATATAGACAAACCTGGCGCGCCGCGGAGGTGCGGTAGGTGAGGATGTGGGCCATGGCGGGGATGATGTAGACCGTGAAGCTGACGAGTAGGGCGCCGACCGCGGAGTTGATGGGGCCGAAGAAGGGGAAGATGATGGCGAGGAACCAGATGGGGACGACGACGGGTAGGCGGGCGACGGCGCGGACGCAGATGCTTTTGGTGTCGTGCATCCCGATCACCTTCTCCCACACGAAGTACAGCGGCGTGCACGCGAAGCCGAAGGTGATGAACTGGTGGATCA
>JBAMHZ010000097.1:446493-460493 GCA_037177395.1 Alpinia galanga | reverse complement strand
CCCCTTCCTCTTTTTCCCCTTCCTAATCATCTACTGAATCCTCAACCAAAAAAAAAAAAAACAATATTAGAGCAAGATAAAAGTCGGTTAGGAGAATAATCGAGTTTCGTCTTCGTCGAGCGGACCAATGAAGGCGGACGAAGAGATGGGGCCTGACCGCGGCATGGCCTTCGAGACCGACGACGAGGACAACCTCGCGGATCACCACTACGGGTCCCACGCCTCCTCCCTTTCCTCCGACACCTCCTCCTCTTCCTTCGACGACAACCACATCGGCGGCGACCCGAGCTCTTACCAGACCACCTGGCCCGTCAGCTACCGCCAATCCATCGACGTCTTCAGTAGCGTGCCGTCGCCGAAAGTAGGGTTTCTGGCGGCTTCCAGCTTGGTCGAGAAGGGAAGCTCGTTCTTGAGGGCGGAGGGTTCCTTCTTGAGACCCGGCGCTTCCATGCTTTCCAACCACGATCAGGAGGCGGCGCCGGCGCATCATTTGGTGAAACCCTTGATTCATCCTTACCCTTCTTTCACTGCGCCGGACCATGAGTCGGTTGTTCTCCCCTCCGATGGTGCGCATAGAGGTTCTTTTGCTTTCTATTCTTACGTGGAGCTGCCGCCGCCGCGCCAGTGCTCCACTGCTCAAGCCGTGATCAATGGTATTCTCATTTCAGCTTGTTTGCAGTTAGTATAATAAGATGCTTGATATTGGTTCGATTAGGCAATTGGCAAGTTAGAAATGCTGAGATTTTACTAAAGATTTCGATTAGGAATCTTGGCTTGTGCACCTTGAATACCCAAGGACTAGTTGAAATTCTTGCTGTAACGATTTCTGGACAATAAGTAGCACACATATGATCGAATTTATAAGTTTTGTAATCATAATAAATGATGCAGCAAAAATACATCTGTCAATTGGCAAGATTAAGTCAACAGCCAACATTATGTGGCACCCAACTTTAAACTAAGTCAAGCAGAGCCCAGAATAAACAACTGGACTCAATTCGGCAGTTTGATTTCCGGAGTTCAAATAAATACTTGGACTCAGTTCGACCTCCCAAGCTCAGCTCAGTTTGACAAGTCGACCTTTCGAGCTCAAATACACTTGAGCTAAGTTTGGCAGATCAATCTTCTAAGCTCGGATACACTTGAATTCAGTTCGGCAGTTTGACCAGAACTCGGATGAGCACAAGCTTAGCCCAACATATATTGGTCAGTTCCACGTGATCACATCCTCACATCATGAAATCACGCCTCCAGTCATGTCTCTGCAAAGCCATAAAGACACGATTTTTGTGCTATAAACCCACGATTATATTACGAAGTCACACCTCCACATTATAAATTCATGTTTCCTCAAAAAGACACATCTTCCGTTGCTTATATAAAGTAGGAAGGAGGACAACGTAAGACGTCAACTAATCTCTAAACTTCTCCTTGGTTTTCTTCTCCTTTTTTCTCCACTTTCTGACTTGAATGTCAGAGGGGCTTCTTTGAGGTACTCCTCAGTCTCCTGCTCACCCCTTGTCTTCTCAAATTTGAAGGACTATGATTTTCCTTTGCTGGTTAAACTACAAAGATCAATTTGGTTAGCTCAGCCGGCCGAAACAAAGTTCGGCCATGAGCATTCCACCAAAGTCGGCCTGTCCCTTGTCCTTAGTCCGGAACAATAAACATTTTATTATGTGCTAGTAATCCAAAAGAATAGATATCAGAACATGACTTCTCCAAATGTATCATTAAACAGTATGATTCATTATGATCAGGTCTTAATGTTCTTTGTGGAGTCGGAATTCTATCCATCCCTTATGCAGTTAAAGAAGGAGGGTGGGCGGGCATGCTTTTCCTGTTTGGCTTGGGCTCCATCTCATTCTACACTGGAATGCTGCTCAAGAGATGCTTAGATAGCTTACCAGGACTCAAGACATATCCTGACATAGGTCAAGCAGCATTTGGTGTCTCTGGACGTCTATTTATATCAGTTAGTATAACTTTTTTCTAAACAAAAAAAAAAGATTTTATACTTTTTACTATTATTGAGTTCATATTTGGCTAAACCACCAAATTTTTATTGCAGATAGTTCTTTACCTGGAACTTTATGTAAGTACCTTGGCGTTTATCAAAAGATCCCTTTTATTTTCGCTGAAAATGTATTGTTTTAATGTTTTCTGATATTTGCCCTCAATTGGATGTTTTGAAATACTGTTCCATTTTCCATCAGAAATCCTGCAAAAGTCCTTCAAAACAATGAATAACTAAATAGGTAGATGAACAATATCATTTGGTTCAAATCTGGACTTAATTTAGCGAAAAAAATGGCTTTGGAGACATTGAGTGATTTTGTCTCTTGTGCATATTGAACCAAATTTTGTTGCTGATCTATTAAAGCACCATTATCAAGTTGTAGTAGGTTGACAAAGATATTTCACTGATCCCAAGAAACATATAATTGAATGTAAAATATCAAGAACTTATTAGAAGGAAGAATCTTTTTTAAAAAACCAAAAGTGTGTTTTCTGTAATGCCTAATAAACTTCACTTTTATTTTTCTAAGCTCTCTGTTGTATAATCTGTAATGTTAAAATTTTTACAGGGTTGTTGTGTGGAGTACATAACTCTAGTGGGTGATAACTTGGCATCAATTTTCCCAGATGCAAGCTTGAACTTCTTGGGAGCTGAACTAAGTTCTCCCCAGCTCTTTGCTGTAACCACAGCTCTTGCTGTTCTTCCCACTGTTTGGCTCAAGAACCTTAGCTTACTATCCTACCTCTCAGGTCTCATTGCTGAAGACATGACCAACTCTTAATGTTATTTTTGAGCATGAGATAGATGTATTCATCTTTTGCTTTCTTTAACATCTCAGCTGGCGGAGTGTTAGCTACGTTACTGGTTGTTCTTTGCTTGTTCTGGGTGGGTGTGGTGGATCAAGTTGGATTCCACCCAGGAGGATCCGCACTCAATCTAATGGACCTTCCTGTTGCTCTTGGATTATATGGCTTCTGCTACTCTGGTCATTCTGTTTTTCCCAATATATATTCTTCCATGGAAGTGCCATCCCAATTTCCATTTGTTCTAATGATCTGGTATTATTAATTTCAAAACTGTCAGATGCTTAAACTTTTGCTGTTCTATATCTCCTTTGCCATTCTTCCCTTGTAGCTTTGTAGTGTGTACAATTCTCTATGCTGGGGTCGCTGCAGCAGGCTATTTAATGTTTGGCGATGCCCTCAAGTCTCAATTTACACTCAATATGCCCCATCAATACTTGATTTCTAAAGTTGCAGTATGGACAACGGTATGAAGGTTAAACTCTATTTACTTTCTTCTTATAATCGTTATGAAGAAGAACAGAAAGACTGATTCAGTTTCATCTCGATGTGTGATTCTAAACTTAGGTTGTGAATCCGCTGTCGAAATATGCGTTGACTATGACTCCAGTCGCCCTCAGTATAGAAGAACTGCTGCCTTCGACAAGTCAATCCAATTTTGTGATGCTTTCGATGAGAACAGTTCTAGTTTTCTCCACATTGGTTGTGGCACTCGCAGTTCCCTTTTTTGGTAAATTCTCATATCAATTCAGGGAGTCAATTGTTTCATACTTTGAGTAATTTGCACTGTTTTAATCAGAAATTTTTAACTAGTCTGCCCTAATACTAAAACAAGGATTTATTTGGACTGCAGCATCTGTAATGGCATTGCTTGGATCTGTCTTCACAATGCTAGTGGTAAATTTCTTTTTATGCTAAATATATATATTTTTTAAAAAGGACTTTAATTTGAGAATAGTATCCATCATTAATGATACACAGGCTCTTATTTTACCTTGCGCATGCTATCTCAGTATCAAGCGCAAATCTGTGAGTTTTCAGGAGGTAAATCATTATATCCTTTTCTCAATATATTCATAACCTCGTCTTCGATAAAAAAAAGTGCATAATATAATTTTTTTGAAGTTAATTAGTTCAGTTATATATGTATAACTAGATTGCGCAATCTTATTAAAACAATGCACGAGGCTTAGAATGCCCTATCCTTCTCATCATTGAATAGGTTTTGCATTGTCAAGTATAGTTGGATAAATATGAAAAGCCTAGACTTGTAGATGATTGTTAAAAAATAATATATTTTTTTTTCAGGTTTTGTGGTGTTTTCTCGTTATAATTATTGGAGCAGTGTGCTCGCTTGTTGGATCATATTCCTCCATCAAGCAGATGATTGATCAAAAGAAGAATTAGAATGAATCACTGATACGTGACAGTTTGAAAAGTAACTGATTGGATGCGGTTTAATTTAGTCGACTTTTGTAGCAACAATTATTATGTAATTTATGGTCTACAGATATATATATATTCCATTCAGTAACATTTTAGCTCCCTTTTTTTTTTTTAATGAAACGTGCTCTAGTTAGAATATTATCTACTTTAGATTTAGTAGTGGGTTTTTTTTTTTTTTTACTAACTCGGGTTCTTCACGGAGCCGGCCAAAATGAACCGCTGCGGATGGTTGACCGGGTCAAAATTGCCGAATCCAAGTCCCACCACTCCGCCCGCCCCCAGGACTCTGGTTCCCTGCAAGCAATGCTGCACCAGCTTCACGCTCGCGATGAACGGTAACCGCACGTCCGCACCGCCTGCGTCCATGCTCCACGAGCGCGTTGTTGGGCGGCGTCCCCGTGAAATTAAACAAGAACGGAGGCGGAAGCTGGCATACCCCCTGCTACCGCCGCAGGTAGCGCGCTTGCAGCAACCCCGTCGTCGGCAGCAAGAGCGAGACGTTGTTAATCGACGTGGCGAACTTGGTGCCTTTGGGTCCCTGACAGATCCTGTTCGCGGGGCCTGGATTGGCCCCGATTCTGACCGTAAAGAACTGTCGATCGACAGCCGGCGGGATGCCCACTGGGTGCCGCGCATCCTCTATGCTGCAGAGTCTACCGGAGGGGTTTGCTGCGAAGGCCGTGTCGTTAGGGCGGGAAGCGATGGCTTAAAGTGCGGGAGATTTTTCAAATTTGAATTCGAATTTTGATTTTCACCTCGAAGATGGTATTGCCCGTTGGCGTAAGGCCGGACGGCAAGCAGGAAGGATGACGTTGATTTGTTTGGCCCGGTGTGCATAGGACGTCGCCGGCGCCGATGGTCTTGACATAGGAGGCGTCGGTATGAGGGTGTGGTTGGCGACTCTGAAGAAGAGCTTGTCGTTAGGTGCGGCGTTGTGGAGCCGGCGCAACCGAGCAGGTACGTTTTTCCCGGCCCCTGCTTCCCCTTTAGCTTGTACTTACATTTTCGTTATTAAAACGCATTAGTTGTAAAACAGTCCGTGTAATGATTTTGCAAACTTTATTTTTCTATTAAACTAATTTTATAAGAGTAATTCAGTAAAACAAATTTAAGTCTCGAACACCTTTTGATAAAATAAAAATAAAAATAAACGGCGTAAAAATTGCTAAATTTTAATGGACATTTTATAATTTTGTTACGGTTTAGTTTATAGTTATGCTTACTGCTCAAGTAGCCCATTTGCTGTGAATTAATTTGTCGATCTTAACTGATGTAATATGATCCTATTTTGTTTAAATTAATTGTTGAGAAAAAAAAATAGACCGTAAATTATTTGCACCTAGATAATCACAAAGACCGTCTTCTTTAAAGATAAATTAGAGACGTTCATGTTGGCGAGTAAATAGTCTATTATTTGATCTTTCGGCTTCCACAGCTACTTTCTACGTCGCTTTGCTCCAAAGAGCTGTTGAAGTTCTCTTGCAAATCTAGAAACACTTTTGAATTTATATTTTGGATGTTAAAAATTAGAATATCATAAATGTAATCCTTCACTGAAAACTTCCATTTTACACTGAGGCGTCATGTTCCGCCATAGAGAAAGACATAACAGGAGTTATATAATAAATGAATAGGAGTGAGATTAATTAAGTGGCTCCAAAAGTGGTCCGGCAATCTCCGCAGAAGTCGAGCCTGAAAGGAGTGGAGACAAACGAACAGAGAGAGTGGAGCCACCCCTGACCCCTCCCAATCCAAATCTGCACCCGGATCCACGCCGAAGCCGAGAGCGACGTAACCAGTCGCTGACACCAAGGCGAGCACCGAGAAGAGAGAAAAGAATGCCAAGCAACAAACACAGATGGAGATGTGCGTCGTCGCGTCCCCATCGCTCCAGTTGGCCTGCCCGCCTCCCTATTCTATCCTCCGTTCCTACTGCTCCTCCTCCTGCTCTGCCGCTGCTGCTGCCGCCGCGAAACACGCACTACCTCCTCTCCAACCCACCACACATGCATGCCCAGTACTGCACGCACCGCACTGCTGCACCTGCACGCACCAGACTCAAGACCACCCACCGCCATCCCTTGCCTGAGCCAATGCCGCTCTCGACGCACGCGCCCTGTGCCCAGTTGCTCCAGCAGCAAAAAGATCCCGTCCGTAGCGGGGCACACTCGCACCAACCCCACGCACCCACTATCGCTCACTGCAATGTAATTACACCCTGCAGCTTTTGCAAAAAGTAAAGCTGATTAGTAGCTAAACCCATCGCTGCCTCACTCAGAACCCCTACAAATACAAAAAGGGTAGCATCCCATCATGCCTACGTAGGCAGGACGATGGGGATGCGATGGTTCTTGCCGTGACCAAGTTTGCTGACGAGGCACACCACAAAAGTAGTAACGGGCCACTCTCCAGGAGGCAACACCCAGCGGTCATGTCAGATCCCTTTCCCCCCCCCCCCCCTCCTCTATGATTTGGCTTGTCCCTTTTCAGCTTTTGTGGGCGAGTGGATTAAAGCAGTCGCATTCTCATTTTTTGGGTTGCTTTGTCTTTTACCTCGTGCAGTCAAAAGTTAGTGTCGTCTCTACAAACAACTTTTTTTACCCCATCGCCGTATAGTTTTATTTCCTTCTCTTTTTTTTTTTTTGGGTGGGTCGAAGATAGTAAATTTTCATCTCAGACATAGTAAATCTTCATCTTCGATTGCAAAAACCCTCTGTTTGGATCTTACTACTATTTTGTAATTAAAAGACCGGAGAAGAAAGGGGCACAGCTAGCTACCACATCGACAGGATATCGAGAAGAAGACCATAAAGGGTAAGGGCTCCAGTAGCTCGTAAACGCACGAGCATGGCATCACATTCCCCTTTGACGTCAACAACCCGACACAGTTCTTACACCTCCCCACTGTCTTCTGTTGTCCTACGTGACTAGTCTTTTAGTCACCGCCCTCTTCCACACCCACTTTTCGTCTTTTTTTCCTTCCCCACTCGCGTGCGCTCCTTTTGCGCTGCTGTCGCACCTCCATCCCCTACCCTTCGCCTTCCCTTCCACTATATTTTACCCTACGGGCCGCCTTCTGCTCATTTGGTGAAAATTCATTCCGCTTCCTTGCATCTCGCTGCCTCTGCTACTGCCGCCGCTGCTGCTGCGTCAAGTGCTCTGCTTTCGATCTCAGTATCATCGGAAGGCCGCCGTAAGCCTTCAATGATTCCCTTTCTCTTAATGATTCGTCTTCAGTGTGTGTTGACTTGTTCTATTCTTATAACTCTACATGCCTTGCGCCACCCGTTTACTTGTCGACTAGGAATAACATGTCTAGAAATTTATCAAACAGATCTACAAGCTGCGTTAGATGTGTGGTCTACCAAAAGCCTCGTCTTTTCTGTTGATGATTGATATGTGAGACAAAAAATGTTGGAATGAACAATCTTTGATTTGGACACTCGTATGTTTCTGTACCATTCCAAAACTAATTTGTTATATTTCCTTTAAACAAGGTTGGATTCTTCTTATTGGAACCATATGCCGAAGAAAATTATAACTTGTGGCGCATTGGAATAAAAACCAACTACCATCGAGTATATATACTTTTCACTAATCACTGTGTTAAAAATCTTGCTGCCATTGGATGACGCTGAATCTCCAGAGGTGTTGACATTGAATTCCATCGTTCTTACTGACGATCTTGATCAGCTTACTCTGTAGAATTGAGATGTTAGCATAATTATTGTGCTGTTGAACCTTGCCCAGAACAGGATAGGGGATCAAAAGGGGGAAAAAAGCACAAAGATATGAGGTATCGGGAGAGATGGCAATGGAAGTCGACAAATGAAGGATAGGCAGCGGTGGAAGGCCGAGGAGGACGACATATTGCGTGCTTATGTAAAGCAGTATGGAGCCAGGGAGTGGAACCTCGTTTCCCAGCGCATGAACGTTGCTCTTGACAGGGACGCCAAATCCTGCTTGGAGCGGTGGAAGAACTACCTCGAGCCCGGGATCAAGAAAGGGTCGCTAACCGAGGAGGAGCAGCGCCTTGTCATCCGCCTGCAGGCCAAGCACGGCAATAAGTGGAAGAAGATCGCAGCCGAGATCCCTGGGCGTACCGCCAAGCGGCTGGGCAAGTGGTGGGAGGTCTTCCGGGAGAAGCAGGAGAGGGAGCGTCGGGAGATCGAGAAATCCTCTGCTTCCGCTGCCGAGCCAGGCAAGTACGACCGCATCCTCGAGGGCTTTGCGGAGAAGCTAGTCAAGGAACACCACGTCGTGCCGCTGTTGATGGCCACCCCTTTCCTCCCGCCGTGGCTAGCGAACAATGGCACCGGAGGTCACAGACCACCTCCGCCATCGACGCCATCGGTTACTCTGACGCTCTCGCCGTCAGTTACGCCTCCGTCTCCCAGGCCGTGGCTTCAGGCTGAACGGGGGGCCGAAGGTAGCTTGGGTTTGGGTAACTCGCAGCATGGCATCGAAGGCGGTCATATTATGCCGGAGCTGGTCGGGTGCTGCAGGGAATTGGAGGAAGGGCACCGGGCGTGGATGGAACACAAAAAGGAAGCAGCTTGGAGGCTGAAGCGGCTGGAGCTGCAGCTGGAAACGGAGAAGGCATGCAAAAGGAGGGAGAAGTTGGAGGAGATCGAGGCCAAGGTGCGGGCGCTGAGGGAGGAGCAGAAGGCGGCGCTGGAGAGAATTGAGGCAGAGTACAAGGAGCAGATTGCCGGGCTGAGGAAAGACGCGGAGGCAAAGGAGCAGAAATTAGCAGACCAGTGGGCCGCAAAGCATATGCGGCTGAGCAAATTTCTGGAGCAGGTGAGCTGCCGCCACTGGCCTCCGGCGGACATGAATGGTCGGTGAAGAGAGAAGCCGACCTTAGAGAGTAATTTTTTGCCGGTGTCTTCGTTGCTCATGACTTACCTTTCATTTGCGTAAACCCTAAATCTTATCTTCGGAAGAACTGTTGCTGTTGAATCTTAATGCCATATATACTATCTTTCTATTTCATGATTAGAACAAGGATCTGTCATCTAGTAGTAGTAGCCTCTCGTTCATGTTAGTAAACAAAAGGAATCGTCTCCAAATTTTCAAACTTCAAACATTATCAATCTTTATATTTGGCCTATCACGGTAAAAAACACACACACACACACAATCAGCAATGACAAACTAGTATGATTGGCAGCTTTCTTGCTAGAATCTAAATTATCAAATTGCAGATGGTTGTCAGCAAAGCCACAATGAGGCAGCCACAATTACCAGTCATTTCATCGAAAAGTTGAGATGCAAAGCCCAAGCCTATCCTCTTCCAACACCACGATATCAGAGAATTGAAAGTGTTGGGATAGGGAAACGCTCCGGCACGCTTCATCTCATCACTCAGGGCAAACCCAGCAAGCACCAGCGGATCATGATGCTGCACTCGCGTCAGATTTTCATCAATTGATTTTTATGTTAAATAAATCCGGTAAACTTGTAACGTTCAATAGATGAGATGAATTTGCAACAAAACTAACTAATCTAGACAAGTCTAACGAGTAGCAAGAGTGGAATGATCTGAAACTAAAGTAAACGTGTCGCATGAGGTTTGTCTTCTTTAACTTCTGGTGCATTTTTTTTTCACTCTTACAGAAAGGGATTTTCAGAACAAAAAAGTAAAGAAAGTGGGATTTTCCCTTTACCAAATAGCACCAATCCAATCAAGGTAGTTTGCTACGGAAAACTGATGCAAGATCTAACTGCTTGAGCTTTATTTTATAATAAGATTAATAAGCAAAATCTTAGTGCTAAAAAATGCAACAGTCTACCGAGCTAATAAGAAATTCTGCGACGGACAAATACAAATTCAAATCATTTCTGTCTGCACTCAATTCCCCTAGGAACACAGCAGCCAAAGATTATGGAAAGCGAGAACCTGTGATAAAGGAAAATGGCCAGCTTTAACTACATTAATCAGGAGTGGGAGCCCCTTGGTTCAGCTCCGCAAATCTCATGCCGACCCTCATGGAATGTTTCAGAAATTTCTCAGCACAGCGTTTGATGCATGTTTCTTCTTGCTTGTCGAGAGATTTACGCTTGAAGGAGTCTACACAGTCAGTAAAGCACTTCTCGACCAGTGAATTATACATTCTTAAACTGCATGTTCGCAAAGAATAATCAGACAGGAGACCAGTTAATCATGATGGAACAATAAGTTGTTTATCGGTAAATGAAGTGCCGGAAATGAAACATCTAAATTCAAAGGATACATGAAGCCCAGTAAGAGCAAGTTGTTGATAGTAGTATATAACCTCAAAAGGTGAGCACACAAACCATGAGGTGTGATGGTTAACAAATAAAATAGAAATGATGGCCTGGTTCTAAAAGCAACTGCCAATGCACTAGTAGTAGATTGTGTTGGTGCAATCCGATGTAACATGATTCTGATAGACAAGATGGTTTGTGATTTAATGTTTGGACAATGTGTTGGCACAATCCAATTGTGGGCAATATAATCGAGGTAACTTTAAGGTAGGCTAATATGTTAACGTTGACTAGATTAATATTAGATGAAATCCGAATAGGTTGAGATCGACTACACATTTGATAACAGAGAAGTCCAACAAATAATTGATGGATGGAAAAACATGTTAGCATGTGGAAAGTCCAACACGTAAATGGGGTTAGCATAGAAAGTCTAGGCAAGTTAAGAGGACCAAATGTTTAGCGTTGAAAGTCTAAATAAGTTAAGGGTGAGAAGATGCTAGGCAAGTGAGGAAGCCCCAACAGGTTGTAAAATGCATGTCAAACCCCTAGTAATAGTACAAATTTTAGGCAAACTGCTAACAATTCCTAGCGGCGGGTTTCAAATTTCAATGATTTCAAAATTTAGGTTTGAGTTGCTTTTCATAAATGATATATACAATACATTTATATACCAGATATCTACAAAATACTAAGTAAAATACATAAAACCTCCCAAAAATAAGCCTGAAACCTGACCCAACCTGGGTTTTTCTCTCAAAAATTTCAGGTTCAGGTTTTTTCAAACCCCCAATACTTTGGGTCAGCTTTTCGGAAAAACACCATAAATCCCAACACTTGAAAGGTTGTTAGACTAGAGAACCATACAGCCCTCCAAAATACACAAGGTAAGAAAAATAATTGATACAATTTATTCAATCATGAATAATTGGTAATTGGGAATACCTAATAGTTTATACTGTGGGAATACCTAATAGTTTATACTGTGGCACCGATAAAAAATATATAAAGAAAACAAATGATGAACCTAGTTGCGTATAAATTTGCCAATTTCTAACGCGCGGAGCGGAGATTGCAAACCCAGTCGATGCGAGTGTAGGACTGTTTAATGCATTCCGACTAACATGTATCCAGTAGTTCGTCCAAGTAATAGTAAAAGATCGAGAAGAAGACAAGGGCACATACATCAATAAAGAGTGCAAGTGTAGCTCGAAATACCTGTCGCGAATCTGAATCTGATCGATCATGGCCGACATTTTCATCTGGTCCTCTTCGGGAAGAGAGGCTAGATCTCCGAGCATGCTCTTGTCCATCGCTTCTCTGCCTTATCGCCGTCACCTAGCACTTCTCCACAGTCGCCAGACTCCAGTGAAGGGAAACAAAGCCTCCAGTAACAAAACCCTATCACGTGAAAAGAAAGGGCATGGCGGACCACGATTAGCGAAGCGGGAACAAGGAAGAGATGGACCCTCAGATCACGTAACGCACAAGCTATGCCTATGAACGAAGAAAGGCATGGGACAAAAAGCAAAACAAGGCTTGGTTTGGTTTAGAGAACTTACTTGGCTTTTCGCCTTGCGGTTGCTCGCTCGCTGCGGAGCCGAGAAAGAACCCAAAAAATCGAGAGGAGGCGATCTGGTCCGGTTTGGCGAATATTTATAGGGAGGGGCGAGGGTTTGTGGTCTGACCGACTAAACCGGTGACCGATCCGAGTTGGTTCCCTGATTAGGCACGGTCTCCAGTCCTTGTTTACTGCAAAAAATTCCGTTGGACCGGTCCTCGGTGAAAGAACCGAATCTTCCGGTTGCCTCCCTTCTCACAGGCGGTTCGCTGTGCGCCGTCCGCCCGGCTCGGATCGGCCGGAGTCCAGTCCCGATGAATCGATCTGTCGTCTCCACCTCCCTCTGCCCGGTTCTGTCAGTTGATCCGAAGCGGATCGAGGAGTGTTACGTCGTGGAATCGACTGTTAGAATCGATTCTCCTCTTCGACCTACTCGCTGGGATGGGGAGGTGGAGGGGGTTTAGGCTATTCACATTCCGATCGGCGGAGCAATTCCAAGTTTTGATTCTTCTCTCCAGGTGCTGCAGCAAATTGTATGAATAACCGGATCAATTAGAGCAAGGGTTCACAGGTTTGTTGATTAGGGCAAGGATTTGTGATACATAAGTCTCTAGGTTTTATCGATTATGGTTTCAATTGTATTCTCCCCCGCTTCTTTCTTTTTCTGATTTTCTGCTTGCATTTTATAGGATGATTGGCTCCTCTATCGATGGTTTCTTCGAGGAAAACAGGATTGTATGACAAATAAATTCCATTCTTCTCTTTTGTCCACCTTCATCATCATAGCGTTCGAAATGTAGACAGACAAGAAGACAAAGAAGTCTTTAGTCGCTACAGGAAAGAGTCAAATTCTGGGAAGCTTGGAGGTGAGTAGATTTTTTTTTTTTTGAATTCTCATTCTTTTGTTCTAGATTTTCTAAATACTCGTATTTTTATTGTTGCATTAGACGTATTGGTTTTTTGTTTTCAGTATAGGCTTCTCAGTCGTGCATATTGTATTCAACTATGTGTGCTAATGTGCATGCTTTAGTAGACGATAGACTCATAAGGACTGTTTAGTTATTGTTAATTCTTTCCATTGTATTGCTACTTTTTGTTGATCGAATGCAGTAAGTGGCTTACTCCTTTATTTGCTTGTTTGTATGTTTCCTTTCGGAGCAAATTCGTTGCATGCACAAAATTTTTTTATCTACCAAACAGATCATTTATTATTCAAATTTTTGTGGACCTAAGTAGTTGATTTTTGGTTTATATGTCTCCACAAAGCTCCTTGATGTGGCGGAAATGTTACCACGCCAAGAAGCAGAAAGGCTCCTAGCCACATGGAACCGAACAAGGGGTCAAGGTGAGCAGGCGCTGGAAGGCGCCCAGTCAAGCCCAGTCTAACCCCTTTAGGTTAACCCTAGTGGTTCAGTATTAAGTCGAAGGGGCACTTGATCCTTTCATCGGGATTCCCTTTGCTTCGGCAAAGTTTTCCTTATCTCGACAGAGGTGCTATCTCAGTAACGTCTTTATTTCGTTCAAGATCATGTCTTCTCCTAGACCCCATCTCCACGTTAGCCTCCACGTAGGATATTCCTCACATCCTCCACTTTTCAATATGGACTCCTGTTGTCACGTTCTCTTCCCCTATGTAGCCTCAATTTGTACGGGTATACTTGTCTAACACACTTGTTTATGTCTTGCCATGCTCCCCCGTGCAAAAAGGATAGTAAGCTTCACCATGCTCGTAGGAATGTTCCATCCACATGCCCCTTGCCTTCTCCCCTATATATATGATCTAAGGGAAGGGCAAGGGAGGTAAGATTAAAAAAAAAAAGCTCTTCTTCTTGCTACCTTTCTTCATCATCCTATCTTACTTAAGCTTCGGAGGGGACTCCGCCATGACTCTTCCGGCTCCCCACCTGGTGTCTCATTTGCAGGCCAACTTGAAGAAATA
>JBAMHZ010000097.1:434238-445440 GCA_037177395.1 Alpinia galanga | reverse complement strand
GGCGACGGCCGGCATCCGATAACGTTCGACGGTTAGCCTGTGGTTGTGGCGGTGATGGCAAAAACGATTGATTGATTATAATTTTAATTATATTAATAATTTATATAGAGTATTTTAAATATTTATTAAATTGATAAAAGTATTTTTATTTTAAATAGTAAAAATTGAAGGATAATTTTGAGAAAAAAAAATCATAACTTTAGAAATTAATGAAAACTAAACTTTTCAAAGATTTTTTTATTCGCTCATCCATAATTTTTTTATTGATGTGATATGATTTATCAGATATTCTTCGTTACTTACTAATCATTTAAATCTTGAATAAAATAAAATTTTTTATTGATAATCTTAATGGATAATTAAGGTTCCTTCCCGAACCAAAATAGCTGAATTGGTCGTGCCCCAATTTCAAAATAGCTGGATTCTACTTCTCCGACGGTCATGGTGTGCGCCTCACTCTGGAGCGAGCATGCTGCATGGCAAGAGACAAAATAATGACGCCGCCGCTGCCGCCTCCCTCAAACTCTCTTACTGATGTGAGCTGATTCGTCTTTTCTAGCACTCGCTAAAGAGCTTTCGCAGAGCTTTTGATCAAACGAATCGAGTGACTTTTGTCTTGTTTGAGCCATTTCTGCAACTTGGAGAAACTTTATCTGAGTGGCAACTGCCTCTCGTCCCACAAGGTGTTTCTTTTTTCCAGGCAAGTTTATAGTTTAAGCAAAAGTTTGAGAGTTCCAAGTGTCGAACTTGATCTTTCATCTTGCGTCGACTTGAAATGGTTGTCTGTGACGGAAAATAAACTCGAAACATTGGAAGGAGTGCTGGAGTGGAAGACCTCTCTAAGCTGACGGTGAGTAACGTAATGTAGTGTGCTATCATGAGATATGCCCAATTAAGTACAATTCGTGCTTATTTTTTTTCCTATAACAATAGCAGTGTGGTTTATGTTGCTTCGATCAGACTGATGCTCCGAGTAATCTATCAGCTAGTTCTTGGTTTGTGCTATTTTAAATGGATATGTGGCTGCTGGGGCTGCTTGTATTCCAATGCATTGTCCAAAAAAATGTTACAGCCAAATGGATCCTCAATACTCCCCCTACCATTATATCTTTCTTGATCTAACTAATGCGGAGCTAATACTAACAAAAAGTGATGAAACTATTGAAGTTAAGAAATTGCCGCCATAATAATTTTAATCAGTTAGTTTTCTTTAGTGAATCAACTTATGACATAATTTGAAGATTGAGAACCAATCCTGCTCGACAACTTATGACATTTTAATCAGTTAGTTTTCTTTGGCTGCAGCAAGTGCACGGCATGACCTTTCATCGAGTTCCATATTGAACCACAATTCTGTTCCGTAGTTTACCATTGTATAAATTTGCTGAGCAGCAGCTGTCTTTGTGTGAAATGATTTGTTTGTCATGGTTGTGTGGAGGTTGCTAAGCGAGTGCACATAACTATTACAAGTGATTATGTAACTGTGTTATCTTTTCAGTCGACTAGCATTTCCATGTTAACATCTTTGACAAATTTAAGGATTCTCCCTGCTGAGTTAGCTCGGAACTCAAGGTTCCAAAATTTGGATGTAGGGCATAACTTAATCAACAATTAGTTAGACATGATGGTCAGGAAGTAATGCGGATCTATATTATTCTTTGCTTGTTGATATGTCCAATTAATATCCTAGGTTAATTTTTTGTGTTGTTTTTTTGACAGGTCCTTTCTGCATTCCACAACTTAAAGAACTTCAATCTGGAAGGAAATTCTATTGCTGAGAAAGACAAATGAACTAAGAAGGCGATGTTCCTCCACCGTTGTATTTTTCTTATTGACAATTTTTAGTTCGGTAATCGGCGTGCCAGCTAAAATCACCAATAAAAACATTAAACTAGATGCAAACGCCCCTATCAACTGTAACAAATCCAAAAAAATGTTGCAGTTCAAGCTTTAAAAGATGTTGAGGTAGAAAAGATAATTGAGTAAACAAAAAATTGAGATTAAAGTCATAAACTGAGACTGAAAGAGTGATGGATGACGATCCTGTGAAGAGTTCTTCAGAGATACTACAAAGGAAAAAACTGAAAGAAGAGATGTATTTGGACAAAGTGAAAGGAACCTGAGGGTACTGATGATGTAGAAACACCATTCATTGGCCCAGCTTGACATTCTGAAGGAAATAAACAAGTGAGAGAAGTGGAAGGTGGAGAAGTGCTAGCAGTGGTTGTGGATCATGCTTAAAGAAAGCTCAAGAGGCATATCAGGCGTTTTAGCATTACTGCTCTTGTCCTCTGCTTTACAGGTAGGAATGGGAGGGCTATCAGCATTAATTAATATTATGATCAAGCTCATCTACTCCAATTTTATGCCAGAAGGTTGCGAATGATTAAGCTCAACACTTTGGTTTCCATTTCTTCTGACTATAATTCTGTTGATCATGAATAATGGATACCTCACCGTCACCATGGATCTGTACCCATTAGGAGTTCGGAGAAGAAATTCACTGCCGACAAAGGAGGAGAAAGTGTGGATGGATACTCATCATGCATGGGATTCTGGTTGACAATTAATATGAAATACTTTGGCATGTATTTACTTGTCGCTATATTTTGTATTTAGACTTTTCTTATTGCAAGTTGTTAAGTTTGGCATTGTTCACATGAGCTTTGAATGTATTGTTAGAAAATTTTAAATAAATGAATTCTCTTGTTCGTGGAAGATTGCCTCGTGTATTACTTGCATTCACATATTTGTTGACCACATGTCTCTCTATCTTTCACATTCTTATTTGTTTATTTTGTGAATGCAGATAAGAGCATGAAGCTCATGAATAACTCTTTTTACTTTTTTTCTCTCTTTCTTTTTGCCTGTTTTTCACTATCTTCATTTTAAATAAATATCGACAAATAAAAAAGAACTCATGCTTTTCATATATGTCCAAATTTCCCCCAGAGTGGCTATGTAAGTTTTTGCCAGGAGAATCCGATGTTTTCATTCTTGCAAACTAAACCATGTCATTAAATTCACTATTTTTTTAATCATATCTTTCTTCCATTATTTTCACCTAATGTTGATAGGGATGTTTAATAATTTAATTTGCATGCATTGTTTTATCTTGTGAAGGAATAAAAAAGCAATAGCATCGCCATTATGACAACCACAAAGGATCCACTGCCAAATGTCTCATAATTTAAGAAATGATTCATGTGACAAAGTGTCCCTTCTTCAATTATCGATGACGTGATAGAGTGGTTTAAAGGTTGCTAAATTTTTATTAACAAACAAGCAACTTGCGGAATCACTTGGTCTGCCTTACATTTGACTTAGAGACTCCCTGTAAGTTCAGCTTATCTAGTCCATTTCTCAATTTGTTAGCTTGTCCAACTTTTCATTCATTCTACTTTATCTTCATGTTAACTTTAACCTTTTTTATTATTATAATCCAATTGTTTAGGCTACGTGTCTCGCACAATAGATTGGTCTCACTCTGGACTTTTACTATTTTTTATCAATAAATATAAAATTTAATTTTATAAGAGAATCAACTGGATTAGGCTACGTGTCTCGCACAAAAAATTTTACGATGTCTGGGCTAATCCAGTTGATACTACAACCTTTAATTTACCGCCTTGACTCTCATAATATTGGAACATCTCTTGAGTCTGCTAATCATTATTGGAACATTTCTTGAGATTCAAAATACAATACAAATAAAATATTGTATATTTAAGCTTGTATTTTGTTTACGATGCAATTATGTGATATATTTACAAGTGAAGGCTATCATTTTTCTCTATTTTTTCATGAGGTGCCTCTTGTTTTTTTTTCCCCGACCATTTAAGGGTACATGCTGTGATATGTTCAAAATAAAAGTATATATTTGTATAAAATGAATAGTTGAGAGATTGGTACAGAATAATAATTCTGTGTAAATTTATTTTATAAAATTAAATTTTCTGCAAATTAAAATGATATAGTTGATAAACGAATTGTTGTCGGGATCATCCATAAATTTGATTAGGTTTGAGTGGTGATTGTGTTGAAAAGGAAATAGAATTAGACAATTAACTAGTTAGCCTAATCCAACAATGGAATTAGTCAAACTAAGCAAGTTGGAAGGTCAAAGTTAGTCAGACAAAGTAGGCTACATCGAGTTGATTGAGCCGATTTAATGAGGGAGAAAAATTGAGGCAATCAAACTCTTTAGATTGAGCAAATTGGACTATTCAAACTGAACAAATAGAATGCTCAGACTAAGCAGAGTAGACTGTTCAAATTGAGCAAACAGGGCTAGATATATCGATGGATCATTCTTCCTTTTATTATTTTTTATTCTTTTAGATAAACAAATAAGTTTATTAATATTATCCATCTGCCTATTGGTCCTTGTAGTTCTTCGCACTTGAAATAAACAACGTGATTTTGATTTTGATTTTGATTTTGTTTTTGTTTATCCACTTCTGACGGGAAACAACACTCACCAAATAGAAGACTGTACCCCATCGCTGCAAACTTCGATTTACTAACCTTCCAGCTTTCTCTCTAATTTATGATAATTGCCAATAGAAAAATGATCTCGGCGAACTTAATTGGCGTCGTCAATGATTCACTGCCATTTAATTAGAGTTTCTAGAACAGATTTTTGCATTAAAAAAAAATTTCCATTTCATCGGCTCTCGAATTAATTTAATCGATAAAACCACTTTTTTTTTAAAAAAAAATTATTTATGCCGTTGTGGAAGCTGAAGGCGAAAGCTGAAGCATTCTGCAGTCAACGGCATTTCATAAACATTTAGCTACAGATAACGTACGCGATTTGATGTCTCCAAGCTTTGACGCGGTAGCATCTTCCTCTTTTGTTTTTTTCCTCTACTAGTTCATTGGAAAAGGTCGAGATGGTGGTGCTTCTCCTTCCTCAGCAATGGCCGACTCATCTATACTAATTTGAGCTTCCATCAGATTCGTATATAAAAGAGCCACTTCTTCTTCCTCCTCCTCTTAACTAGTTCGATTTCATCCATCGATTTGAGCCCGAAATTCAGAGGCTTTTTGGAATTGATGGCGACTGCTACCATCGAAGACCTCCACCCGGACATGCTCGCCGGCGCTCTCCGTCTTCTCGATGGGCCTGCCCTCGCCTCCCTTAGCTGCGCCACCTCTCGCTTTCGGTCCCTTGCAGGAGAACCAGACCTCTGGCGTGACCTCTGCCTCTCCTCCTGGCCCTCTCTCCGCCACCCGCGCCTCCTCCGGCTTCTGGCATCGTCGCACCGCTCCTTCTTCGCCGACGTGTTTACTTCCCCTGTTTGTACGCTCGCCGGCTTCCCCTGCGACAGCGATGAGGAAGCCAGCCTTCCGTCGGAGCTCATCTCCGCTGTCGACCTCCGCCATCGCGGCTCTGTTATTTTATCCCTGGTCGTGGAGACCGACACGTCGACGTCGTGGTTCAGGGCCGCGCCGTTTCGCATCGAAGCCGACGCGGAGAGGAAGGACGGCGGAGATTCCTTCTTTTTATCGCAGGAGGAGCTGACGCTGAGCTGGATCGTCATCGACCCGCAGCGTAGACGGGCGGTCAGCGTGACGAGCCGGCGGCCGGTGGCGGTCAATCGGCACTGGATCACCGGCGAGACGGTGGTGCGGTTCGCGTTTGTGCTTAGCGAGGAGTGCGCCGTCGGGGCGGTTGTTAAATGCGGAGAGGAATCAGGGGAAGTGCGGGAGATCAACCTGGTGGCGGAAGGCGTGGAAGGGGCGTGCTTGAGCGGGAGGGAGGGCCTGGCGTTGCTCCGGTCGGCGATGGAAGGTGGCCGGAGACGGAAAGACGAAGACGACGACGCGAGTAGGAGGTGGGAGGAATTCGAAGGGCGCCGACAGAAGCGGAAGGAGACGGCGGCGAGGATGGAGAGGTTGGTGGATTTGGCCTTCGCTGCCGTGGGCGCCGCGGCGTTCATGGCGCTCTTGGCCTTCGCCGTCGCGAGGTAGCAACCGTTGGATCTGTCCCAGTCCGCCTGAACCAGAGTGATCGGCGTCGTCCCTTAAACCTAGCTTCGCATCTCAACCGTAGATTGTATTTCAGTTATACAAATAAAATTCAACAATAGCACAACAATAATAATTGAAATTGTACATGGGAGGGGAGTATTGAAAGAAAGTGGTATACAGCGACTTGAATGGGCAAGACTTGTCCTTTACTATTTCAACCTACCAAGCCCATGTGGGTTTTGGTGATCCATCGTTTGCTCGGAGATTTATGGATGCACCTATCAAGATCTTGTAGCTGAATGATACAGACAACTTAGTGTGCAGATGCCTTTCAGGGTTGATGATAATAAAAGTCTCCTAAAACGGAGCACTCAGACACTATGAGTTTATATATTCAGTGTATCCAAAGTATCACTGGTTAGTTTTATAAGTTTTTAATAAATAATTATGGAAGATGTCATCAATTAATTGAGTTCATAGCTGAGTTACTGAGATAGTTGGATCGCATTTATCCTTTCTGGATCATCCACCTTAATTTGTCTTCTTGCCAGATGCCACCCTGCAGTAGTTGACCAACAGCTATCATTACAATATTTGGAATTCTCATTATTTGTTTTAAAGAGTAGTAGATTGTATCACATTTGAAACTTTACCTAAAACTTCCTAACACATAAAAATGGATTCAGAAACGATGATGTGAAGTTTTCAAGATGAATTTGATAAGCAAAACTATACTATGACTCTGAGACAGGAATTTGTATCGTTGTATGGGAAGGGCAAGCAAACACTGCAGAAGCAGCAAAACTATAGCTGAGAAGATTTTATTTGTTAAATTTTTTCAATGACAATAATTAATACCATATTGTACAAATGTCATCTCAATATGTTGTAATTGAAACTGAGTTTGATGCTTACTGTATTGCAAAAAATAGTACCAATTTACAAACAAATTCATCGTGTCACCTTACTGGACTGCAACTTTGTTAAATGATGCTTGAGAAGGAAGAATGTCTGTCAATTTTAAAAACATTCAGATGAATACCTGCCAACTCCAGATTAGTCCACCATATTGCAAAATTGTCAACTTGTTAGTTGTTCACATAGTCACTCATGTGAACAGAATACCAACCAAAAAGAATAAGATCATGTTGTAGAATAGATCATCACATCAATAAATCGTAGTGATGGCATTTGTTAGTAGAATTCGATGGTTGAAAGTCACTTCACATCTACAACAACCACAATAACGTATCAGCGATAACAAAATTCTACAGAGAACATTGTTTTCTAAAAAAAATTAGCAGAATGATGTTTGTGGTCCTCACCAAAATCTTTAAACAATACATTTCGAGTGTAAGAATCAGGAAGAACTCCCTTCTGGAGCATTTCAGCATATAGCCTAAATGCCTCTTTCCAGTTACCCAAATTGCAATTTCTATCTATGAGTAAAGTATAAGCATACTTGTTCGGGGAAAGACCACTCCTTTGCATCCTGCAGAAGAACTTATAAGCCAATTCAATCTTCTGCATTTCTGCATAATCCATGTATAAGAGCATTGTACGTTATTTCATTTGGTTAGTTATACTGCTCTAGCATGTCCAAGTAGTCATATGCAGTTTCAAGACGGCCCCTTTTTGCATATGCACGAATGAGAACAGTGTCTGTGACAACTGTGGGAAACGACTTATCACTAAGCACGGTATCAAACATTAAAGAAGGATATGTCATATAATCTGCATGAAATCCATCATTTACCATATTTTTCCAGATACCATAGGCTTCTTTCAGATTTCCCATCTTGGAGTACCCATCAATCAACACATTATATGTAACTGTATCCCAATCAATCAACACATTATATGTAACTCTATCTGGACAAATGCCTCTGGTTATCATTTCCTCCCACAACTGAAAAGTCTTAAAAATAGACCTTACCCTCAACATTCCCATTATTATTGTTGTGTATGCATAGCAATCTGGCTGGGGACCTCGCTGCAACATCTCAAGAAAATACGTTTCTGCCATGGCAAAATTTCCGGACTTACAAGATGCATTCATCAGAATAGTATATGTACAAACATCAGGCACATAACCTGAATGAACCATCGCCTCCTTCAGCTTTTGAGCCCCCTCTAAGGCTCCCATTTGGCAATAACCACAAATAAGAATATTGAATGTTCTAACATTAGGACGTATATGTGCATCTCTCATGTGATCAACTAAGAAAAGAGCTTCCTTCATATTGCCCAGCCTACAAAATCCATAGATTAGAGACATCTGGCGCTAGATTCATCTCTCTCATTTCGACAAACTTATCTCGGGCTTCCTCCATACGACCACCGGTACACAACCCACAGATCAGAGCATTGTAAGTCACCAGTGAAGGCGTTGTGCCATTTCTTACCATCTGATTCCTAAATCCCAGTGCCGCGTTGAGATAATCTTTGTTGAGTAATCCACTAATAAAAGGGTTGTAACTGAAAGCTTAGACCTTTCCAGATTTTTTTTTTTGAATCTTGTCAAGCAGCTCCTTTGCCTCATGAATTTCGCCTTTCTTGGATAGGCCATTGATGATCACATTATAAGTAACATCATTGGGCAAGCACGCAGAGTCCTGACTCTCCATTTCACCCAAAACCCTAAGAGCTTCGCTGGCCTTCCCTTCCTTGCAGAAGGAGTCGAGTATGGAGTTGTAAGTAACAATGGTAGGCTGTATACCAGCATTCACCATTCCTTTGTTTGATGGCCCGCACCGCTGACCATTGGCGTGTATCCCTCAACGACCTCAGGATCCTATTGCAATTTTTGACATCGGACAGGAAACCGCGGTTCACCATCTCGTAGAAGATCGACACAGCTAGCTCCACCATCGAACACTTGGTGTACAACCGGAAAGCATACAAGAGGGAGGGGGGAGGGCGGCGAGGATTTCGAGGAAAGTGTATAAGGCAGCCTTCGAAGCGGGGGAAGCCGGGCTGCTGATACGCCCAGCAGAAGAAACGGAGGGCAAGGTGGGGGAGGCGAGGACGGAGGAATCTCAGTGCAAGGAAAATTTGGGGATCCGGAAGGATGGGGTTCGGCGAGTCCCGCGCAGGAAATCCCGCGGCGAAGGCGACGGGATTCGAGTCGAGAATGCCGGAGAGAACGGACTCCAAGGGAACGCGATCAAAGGAAGGAGAAGGAGTAGACAAGGAGGAGAAGTAGGGTTCGCGGCAGAGGAAGTGGCGGGAAGGGAACTGCCGCGGAGCGCGAGTGAAGAGCATGAGGGGGCAGAAGTGGAAGGAGCAAATGGCTGGCAAGTTCTGATCCGCAATTTCTGTTTTGGAAGTTTCGCAAGGCATACGACGCGATTTGACATTTAACAGACACAAGGTTTCTTTTGTAAATTTAAGAGACACGAGGTTTCCCTTGCATGAATTGAATTCACATGATCTACATGTCATTTTGGTTGTTGCACACGCGGACTAAGTTGCGTACTCAACGAGTGGCTAGATATGGTCTTGCTACGTTGAATTGAGGATCCCTCCAATTTGAGAGTTGGACCTATAAATCAATCACTATCTACCTTACACGCAATAATGTAATTGGTGAGTGTTAGATTGAGTTTTAATCATAGGGAGATGATTGAAAGAAGGTTAGATTTAGTTGTCAAATTATGGATAAAATAAATTTCTTCTCTTGATAATAGAGGGCGCCGGCATTGCTTCACTTGTCACGTGAATCTCCAATTTATTTATCTATTAATTAACTTCTTTTTGCCATGGGAATTAATGTAGGAGTGCTTTTGTCAAAAGCAAATAATAAAAAAAAGTCTGCTCGCTAGTCTGAATTAAGGGGATGAATAATAGAATTAAGGTTGGTGTTCTTCCCTCAGCCTTAATATATATACATGATAAGGTTAAATTTAGGACAATGCTAACAGAATATTATATTGTTGATTGTTTTTTTAATCATAATATTGACCATTAAGTGCACTCCAAATTGACATATTGAATGCCAGATATATTCAATCCTTCTCAGATTCATAAAAACTAAATCCTTTGAAATTGAGCTCAATATTTTACCGCTGCACCAAATTATACTTTTTTGTCTGGTCTAGTTATAAATGAACTAGATCCAAAGCGTTGCTGTGCATGTCGATATTTTTAAAAGAGATTATTTAACATATCGTTTATAGTCGTCTGTGTGAATTTATATTCAATATCACTGATATAAGGAATGTGTGGTTGCCTCTATATAAAATCTAGGAATATTTAAATACATATTATAAAAACTATTCATTAACTAGATGCATTTATCAAACATCATTAAGATTCTTCGCGACATCTGACACATTCTTCTTAATTGAGTCGAGCAGTTGAAATCTTATCCATGACAGTCGGAAAATCCACCGCTAAGCTCTTCTCAATCCCTGCACGAAACTTCTTGGCGAACTCAACGTGGCCAGGGTGCTTAACGTACGCCGCCACGTCCTCAGCGCTGTCAAACGTCAAGATGAACACATGCGTGAATCCATGGGTATACTTCTCGTCCTTCATCACGTCCTCTCCCCTGCGGCACAGCATAACATGCATGAAGAATTTAATTTATCGTTTAAGAAGTTTAATTTAATTAATGCAGTATATACCATTCGAAGGATTTGATGATATCCAACTCCGAGACAAGTTTCTTCAAGTCCACAACCAGCTTCTCCACTTGTGTTTCTTCCTTGAATTTGGCCATAACCAGGTGCCTGATGCCTGCCATGACGCCTATATCTCTGCTTTTAATTCTAACTAGAACGGTGGAATATATGGAAGCGATGATGCAAAACAAGGGAGGGTCACAGGGATTTTATAGCCAACAAACTACTCATTAATTAACTCCATAAGAAACACGTGAATGGCATGGCCATGGCTTTTTAATTAACCTATTTATTTTAGAACACTACACCGTCCTAGCTAGAAACTGAAAGGGAAGTGTCTCAGGCGGCTATATATTGATTTCAGAGCATTTTGACCTTGAGAGGTGAAAAAAACACCACAACGAGAAAGAAGAGAGGAGGAGATATATGTTCTTGCAATAATCTGTGTCGGAGAAAATTATGTACGCTTAAAAAACATGGAACTGCAGGGTGCATATATTTTGGAGTCCGCGTACACCCCCATATGCGTGTCGGCAGAAAGATACGTTAGTTGGAGCCATGGCAGATTCTTGTTCTTATTTAAAAGACCAAAAATGAGTAA
>JBAMHZ010000097.1:411656-425150 GCA_037177395.1 Alpinia galanga | reverse complement strand
TACGTTAGTTGGAGCCATGGCAGATTCTTGTTCTTATTTAAAAGACCAAAAATGAGTAACATGCATCCGGATCGGTAGGGAAGCACGTGGCGCAAGGAGCAAGGAGCGCTTCACGAGTATCATGCTTACGGCGTCGTGACGTATGCATACGTAGCATATAAATTTAAAAATAAAAATAAAATTTATATATAAATTTTAGAATACAAAATATGAAATTTATTTTTAATGCTGTCCAATAAAATTGAATCTATTTTAAAATTCAGAGGGAAAAAAAAAAACATCCTTCACTTATTTACTGACGCGATGTCATTTTTTATGGAATTAACTTAAATGGCAAAAGAAGATGGTGATAGGTGGGTATGAAGTTTGTCCCGTATCGTATTGCATATGCCGGTTAATTTGTCGGTTGCGAATTCTAAATCTTCCGGAGATTTGTTTACGATGCACGTGGGAGTTGGACCGGTCTGAAAGGGTTAAAATGAGGTAAGTAAATCAGAATTAACACGAGCTCAATTAATTTGTTTACTTATTTTGTCAAATTGGAATCGATGTGATTCACCATGCGACATGTTCAAGGTGAGCTGTGACGTCAGCAAGGAATGAGTGTCTATCTCACGCACGGCACGAACCTTTTATTGGGTCGGACCGGGATGACCCGACCCATTTATAGTTGGGCTTTGGATGGTACGGCACGTTGCGGTGGACCCTACCACCGCCCCAGTTGACATTTATGGCCCCGACCGTCCGATCGACGGGTCGCGTGGCTTGCTGGCGAGTGGTCTTCGTCGTCGCCGGCATTTCTCCTTCGCTGGAGAGTGGTCTTCGTCGAAGCTTGCTGGCGGAGATAGGCTGATCTTGTTTTCCCGACCAAGACGATATGCTCTGGATCTCGCCCAACGAATTGATGCGACGATCGAATGCGCGGCCATAAGGGCATTGGCAATCGACCCGACCCTCCTGCGCGATGAGTATACTCAAGCCCCAGCAGCTCCGTCCCCCTTCCGCCTCGCGCACATTCTCCTTCCTGTACCCCTCGCGCTTCGAGCACCTTCGCCGAGCAGAAGGTGGCGGCCGCTTCTTCGCATTCCTGCTCGGCTCCACCCTCGCCGCCGCGATCCTCTGCCTCTTCATGGCCTGAATAAGCCTCAGTGGGCAAGATTTATGATCTTCATGGACGGAGGAACTGATGCACTGAGTCTCGCATCGACGTGTTCGCGTACAAGAATGGGTGGCGAACGATGCCAACCCTAGATCTCGCCCTTACGGCATCTGTTGAAAGTCTTTATTAGACGATCCGGAGGGGGATTGGCTGTCTCTGGTGGAACTTCTGCAATTTGGAAAATGTAGTTCCACGCATAGTGTGAACAGATACCGATTAAGGCTGATGGCGACGGCAGGTTTGAGGTTGCTTGATGCTGCGGCGGCGATCAGGATACTGGAGAATTGCAGAAAGTTCTTCGCTCTTCTGGTTTCCGGTTCCAGGATGATCGGGCACCTGTAATCTCGGGTGTGTGAATCAAGTTAGCTTCTTGATGACTTTTTTCTGACACCGCATTGCCTATTGTGCTAAATTATTTTTGCATATCGTCTTGAATTGTTTGTCAGATAAATGATGTTTTTACTTAACAAGTTTCAATTCTCTTTTACCTACTACTATGCACGTATTAGATGAGTCGAAAAGTGGACTGCCATTAACTTGAACTAAAGAATTTCTACGATAAGCAAACTATCAACACTGCAGTATTTTCACGAAAATATGAATGTTGTCATAGGGATTATAGTGTTTTATATGTTGATCTACATTCATTTCACCGTCCTGATTTTGTTGTACTATAAATTATTGCTGGAAATAGGTAAAACTCAATCACAGTGATTAATTCCTTGGAATCTCTTGTTCATATACTTATTCATTGAAATCAAAATGGCATGGCTTAGTTAAAATTTTTCTTTATTGTAATCTTATGACTTAAATTTTGTTGTGTATTTTTGCCTTAAATTTGTAGTAATCTTCATATAATTGCTCTTCGCTTCTTCAACAATGAAATCCATGCCATGGTTTTGTCTCTTTTTTTTTTAAAAAAAAAATAGTAGCATGATTATTTACCATATACAATTTTTGTACATGAGCCAACCATGCATTTGAAGGAGTAGAATGGTGATGGATAAAGGACAGTAAATGCACTCTTTGGCTCCATGCATTGCTTTGAAACTTTTAGCAAAACTAGATTCAGGACAGTTATCAATAAAATACAATTTTCTAATACAATCAAGAAATACTCTCAAATGATAAATGCACTTCATATCTCAAACTTTACCCCTGCTTCTACTACTTGATCAGGGACATTGTAAGAACCAAATTTATATATGTTCACTGCAATCCGTTTTTGCCTTCAACAACCATGTATATGTACAAATACTAATATATGTTCAAGATCATTGTTTATTTAAATAAGACGATGACTTAGATAACTGAGAAACAATTCCTTACAGTTACAGACAACAAACACCATCCTCAGATCTCCCTCTAGTTTCTTTTGCATGCATCTGACCTTCTGCTGTCGATTACAGCAGGATCATTGTTCTTCCATCATGATCTGATAGAACAAGCTATGAGAGCATCAGCAAGCTATGAGAGCATCAGCAACGATTGTGGATGGGATCAGATCCTTTTTGAACTCTTCGCTCGCTCATTGTGTTTGGACCAAAAGGTGATGGCTTGGCAACTGAATTCTCCCTTGCATCAAGTTTCTCAGAGGAGATACTAGTGTTTCTGAGGTAACGTGCCCTCCCAATCTTTTTTGTCTCAGGTTCTTCCTTCCATCTGAGAACAAACTTTATGTTCCTGATGCCATACACCGTCTCTGGTATGCAGGCTAATAGCAACCCAAAGCAAAGTAGCATGAGAAGCCTCTGAGAGCTAAAGTCCATTGTTGCCACGGAAATAGGATATAAGAGACACTTCTTGTTTGGAACTAAGGCCAGGTTCTTTCCTTCATGTGCTGCATTCCCGTATGTATGGTCCTCTCTCATATAAGATATATATTGGATTTTGATCTAAAAGGAAAAATAAATTAAAGTGCAAGGGCCACAAAACAACTAGATAATTCAGATTCACCTCAATCGTATGTCTGCCACGGAACTTGATTTAAGGCTGTTTTAGAAGGTTCTGTCAGGCATGTATAAAGACGGTTTCAACGTACTCCCTGCTGAGTATCTTTCAATTGGTTCCCTAGTCCCCTATCAATTCCTCCCTTACTAAGCAATCACTAAAGAAAGGTTCTCTTTACCTTTTTCTCTGATCATCCTTAGCTTTATAGATTCTCGTTAAAAGCAATGATTCAAAGAAACATTGTTATCCAGGCACCCCAAATAATACCACTTAGCGTTTTGTGCTCGTTCTGTGTGATGCCTGCAGTACACCTCACTTTTTTCCCCCCTTAATTTTCTAGGCTCCAAACCTTATATTGGTATATATATAAAACTTGTGTGCTAAAGCAAAAGAGCAACGGTGGAAGTCGTTGCTTTCCCGGCTCACAATGCAAATTTCAAAGAAGCATGCCGCTTCATGCAACTTGTAAATTTATGCTCCATTATGCAGACATTGAATAAATAGGAGCATGATTTTCACTTTGAATTACAGCAAAGTAGTAGAGAATAGGAATGCTCTTTTACCAGAGGGGTGGATATATATGTTGCATGCTTAAAGACGACAGCCAAAAAATTAACAATGCATGCATGAAACATAGTGTGTTGGAGAACTAGCCATTGCTGTGATATTTTAAATGATTGGATCAGTTGATCGAGTGATTGAATTAGGAACTGGAACATAAACTATGGCCCGGTCCAACAAAAAAAAAATCTGATGGAATCAGCTTGTCCAAACATTGATTCTATATGGCTGAGCGTTGCTTGTGTTTTTTTTTTTTTAAGTTTGTGTTCCAAGAATGCTGTTTTTCTTTACCAGATGATTCTCTCTCCCTCTCTCTTTCAGTTGCAAAAGAATACAACATTTTTAACAACTTTGATACTAGTTGTAATTTTTTATAGCTTACAGATTTTAAGATTCTTAAAGGAAAAAAATTATGGAATCCAATTTTAACTAAATTATAACTGATATAAGTTTCATTCATGGAAGGATACCCACGTATCTCATCCTTGTGAACTTCTTTGCTCTCAATCTTCTTCTCCAGGACATGGTGTATTGGAGTTCATCTATTGATCATCAGCATCATATGCAGCATCCTTGAGTTCTTTCATTAAACCCTCCTAGTTCATCATAAGCAGGATGAACGAAGTCTCCGACAGTGATATTCGTAGCTTATTCACATCGCCGTCAAGGCCCTGGCGCATTGTAAATAGTTTTTGCTGGCCTCGTCGATTAAGATCTGGAAGAGTGCTTGGCCAATCCATGAAACAGTAGAGTGCTCGCCAGTAGCTTAAGCAGCAGAGCAGCAGCAGCGCTAATATTAATTCTGGAAGCTCAAAAGAAGAACAATACCATTTTTGACAACACACAATTAAATCAGGTAGAAGACTAACTAATATTTCTTACCTGATCTGAATTGACAATTTAAAACATGAAATTTTTACCATCTTATTTTTCATTCATTTCATATATTTTATCGTCTAAAAATACCTGAACAACTAAACGTAGAATTTGGCAGTAGCTATTAGTTTTAGAAAACTATATATACAAAATATAAAATAATTGTTTAAAAATTTAATTATGGCTCCGGCTTGAAATATAAAAATATAAATAAAGTATTGAAAATAAGTCAAACAGATGGGATTTTATGTACTATTTATAAAGTATTTTAGAGTAATATTGACATTGGAATATTAATTTACAATTGTAGATCTATTTCAATTGTACAAGAAATGAATATTTTGTAAATAAATTTTTAGTTTTATTAAAATTAACGTACACATATAAATAATTTTTTTAATTTAAAATTTATGATTCTAAATTAATTTGGGAATATACCGGCATCTCGATTTGCTAATTCTAAATCATGTAATTTACAGCTAATCTTAATGCTTGTGTGTGGGTATATATATCATATAATGTATGTGCGGGTTGTGTGCATATGATCAAGTTGAGCGAATCGGATGCAATCCTGGAAAAACCCGAACCGAAGCGGGGAACGACGTCGTCGGCAACAGGCAACACCATTCATCTTTGATCGTCGTCCTCAGTTTCTTTTCCCAACTCGGCCTATGCAAATATAGATAGATTTGGGATTCTCTGACTCCAAAAATTTCACTCCTTCTCGTCTGCTACCCACTACGATGATCAAGGTGCGAATGAGCGATACTTTTCCATTTTTTTCATGCCCTCTGCAGATTTGAGTTTTGGGATGATGAACTGTTCTTATATCGTTCTCTATAATTTCTTCAGCTCAATGATTATTTTGAAGAAAAAAAAAGAATTTTTTTTATTTGCTTCTTGATTTGATCGCTAGGTTAGAATTCTCTATGGATCGCTTTCAAATAGTTTTTTTTTTTTGAATAACCATGTTCGCGTTTCCGATGCAGGGTTAATTTCCTAAGAGATTTTGGTCTGCGGGATCCAATATTCCGGTAGATCGAAATTTGTAGGAGGTAGATGGCATTCTCCAGGAAAGTTCCAACCTTGGTGGATCTATGTGCGCAGACTGCAATCGCTAACATTAGGTACATCGGCGATGTTCGAGAGGTGGATTTACACCTATTAAAGGATATCTTAACTCACTGCAACATCGATCAGTTGACCCACATTGAAAATTCGACAAAGGTAAGCAAATTTGTTCTAGGGTTCTTGTTCATTTGGCTTCTGCTATTCATTCTCAGATTTACTGTGACATTAGGGAAGAGACCTCAGTCCTGTAACAGATGATTTGTGGAAAAGATTTTATGAGCTACAATTTGGAGTGGAGAGTGCAAATACCGTAATCAAGAGGATGAAGCAGAAGAAGATTGTATTTAAATGGAGACTTCTCTATCAGGTTTTGTGCCATTTCCTTAAGATTTGTTTATGTTTATTTTGAGTTATTTTCTCTTGTAGTTGAAAAAAGAAGAGATAATCAGCAGTCAAAAACCACATTCTGCCATATAAAATCTTTTAAAAAAATTGAAATGACATAAAACAGTAGTGAAAGGGAGAGCCTTGGCGCAACGGTAAAAATATTGCTTTGTGACCTAGTGGTCACGGGTTCAAATCCTGGAAACAGTCTCTTGCAAAAAAAAAGTAACGTAAGGCTGTGTACAATGGATCTTTCTCTAGGATCCCAAGCGGGAGCTTCATGCACCGGGCTGCCTAAATAAAAAAGTAGTGAATTAACATTAAGTAAGAAGATGTCATTTATGCGGATCTTCTATTGCTTGCTTGTAGGCAAAGTTGAAGGAGAGAGAAGAAGCTCAAAATAGAATAGCAGAGAAACTTAAGCAGAGATATGCAGAAACTCAAGCAAGTGAGTCATCATCCGCCCTTATATTTAAAAGTTGGTTTTCATTAGCTGATATGGTATCATTTGAACTGGGCTAATGAAAGAGGTAGCTCATAGTGGATGACAATGTTGGTATGAAATACAAATCCTAGGAAATTAGAGGTTTAGGATATATTTAAGTATAATAATTTACATATAGAAATAGTTTTGGAATTTTCTTCCTACTTGATCCAACCATAGGAGTGTTGTAGATCATGGTTTAAGCTGTCCGTTTTCTTTATGCTAATGTAGCTATGGAGGGTCCTTAATCTGCTAGGATTTGCATTGTGGGGATTCTTGAGTTGTGTTCAGATGAAATTTGTTAGGATAAAACAAAAAACTTTCACCAGAGGTCGTTTGTGTTTTTTATTGTTGGAGTTTTTACCATGTTTGTTTCAGAAACTTACCAAATACTGATGAATAAGGAGTTAGATCACATCACATAATGTAGTATGGTATCTCATTTTCACTTGTTCATTCAAGTTCAGCAAAAAGGGAAGGATGATTGTTTCATCTTTCAACCAACTCCTAGAATTGTTAGCATACAAGTCTGCTAAAAGTTTTTCAACCAATTGTTTCCTCATTTTGTTACTGGTAATACACAACTGACCCATCACTTAGTGAACATATCCCCTAAAAAATCAGTCATGAAACATTCTAACATCCTGATTACAGTGCTTGATCGTATCACATATCATGTTTCTCAATTGAATTATCAAAAGTTGCTGAAAGGACTTCAGCTGCTTGACTATCAGGCAGTGTGAATACTTGACCAATTTGGCTTCTGTAATTGATCGCTAATACCAAATGAAAATATATAGTTATGTCAAGTATGGTTTTCCGTCAAGTCACATATTCTTGGTAACTTCTAAAATAATTGCTTATCTCTGATTTTCTCTTTGAATTCTTGTAAAATACTAGGACTTGATAGAAATGATCTTGTTGATGTCATACCATAAGAAAACTGAATCAACCACATTTTATGTTTCTGCATCGTCTAGCCTTTAACTAGTCATAATTTTTTTTCTCTCATATTCAATGCTTATGAAATAACTTCTAAAACAGCAACTAAGCACATGTATGTACATTTTTACCAATATACCTGTGTTGTGTTTGATTTTCCCTTTCCCAACTTCAGATCACTTGTCGACAAGGTTACCATTCTGTTAAACTGTACATTCCAGGATCATCCAAATGCTTTGATAGATGCCATCCTTTCTCTAGGATGGTTTCTCTTCTTTCCAACTCAGGGTCACTAATCTATTTTACCAATTTAGCATTGTGTTCACTTAGGGAATCATTCAAATGATTTTCAACGCTGAGCTTACCTGTGGGCTCTTTATATTAGCTTTATGAAAATTGAAGATGGCTAAAATGTAAATGGTTCTTAAACAAAAAAATATAGGATATGTTAACTCATATTTAAAGCTTTTGTTGCTAGTACTTTTGAACTGGTATAAAATGTATTATTTGTATAATGATTCCATAACAAGAAGAGAATTAATGCTTCATCCGCCTGCTTGCTTTTGCCTAAAGATCTATTTTGCAATGTATTTGTTAGGAGTATGAACTGTTTCTATCTCCCTAAAACTGTTCTATCATTTAAGCATGAAGTTCATAGCTACACTTAATCCATTTAGTTAATTTTTGTCAATGTTATTGACGTTGAAATTATTTGTAATCTATGTAGAGAAACAAAGTCGCCAAATCCAAATTTGCTCTAAAATCCCTCCTTCAAGTAATAAAAGGAGTTATTGGGGAGGTAAACTATTATTCCTATACATAATGTAAATTGAGCAGCAAAGCAGTCAACTGAAATTCCATATTTGTTCTGGTTGTCTGTCATAAAGGATAAATCTGTAGCCATTATGAGTTAACGTGATATGTGTGCCTGTAGAAAGTGGACCTGGCATTAACTTGTCGAATGTGAAGGGGAATCTCATGAAAAAGGCAAAATTAGAGTATCTTAATAGGTAGATTTGAATAATTTGCTTTTAGAATCAAACTCTTATGTTGTATGAATTTTGATTATGTGGGCTTTGTTTGTGTTCCTTAGCCATGAGCTAAAAGTACATGCTCAGATGAAGAGAAATGCTTTGCAGCGAAGCAGCTTTGCACATCAAAGGTGGATTACCAATGTTCTTTACAGCAATTGCATATAGTTTCTTTGTATAATTACCAATATTTTATTTGTATCTATCTTTTGTTCTTCTAATTATCAGCACTTTTCTTGTTTTGCAGCACGGTCCATTCTGGAAAGCAGAATTTTCAACAATGTAATTCTGCTTCAAGCTCCAGAAATGTAAAACCTGCCGCAAGAAGATGAGTTTTGCTTAGAGTGGTTCTACCGAAAAGGAAAACCAGATTGGGTTTCTGTTTCTCAAATATTTCTAACAGTTATATAGCGCCTTCTCTCTCAATTCTCTAGAAAACCCATGTGGAGAAACATTTTCTCAAATTTGTGTTCGTGTATCAAAATTGTATTATACATCAGTACTGCTATAATAGCTGCCTTTCAATATCTTGGGAGGAGGTCCGGTTTTAGCATTATGTTGGAAATCATTTTCAGATGCTCTTCTTATAAGAACTTGCCTTTACCTTATTTGAGATTTCAGCTTGGCATCTCTATGCTCAATCATTCGTGTTGGGAGAGCAAAATTAGTAAAGTTGCTGCAAATTCGAAGCCTAGGCAAAGAAAGAAAGTGAAGAAAGTCCAGATTTTATTATGCATTGACAGCAATAATAGTGGATGTGGATGTGAATGTGAAGTGTATTCTTTTGTAGAAAAGGGATGGATGCTGATTCAACATGCAGGATGTGAACCATTTGCCATTTGAAGAATCCATTCAGCATCTCTTCTTATCCTGCATATTTTGTCTGTGTAAGCTGGTCAACACTGTTCAATCGTCTTCAGTTTATTCTTCTGTAACAAAGCGTGATTTGAAAGTAACATAGCTTTTATTTGCAGCAAACATTTTACACCAAAGTTTCTGGGCACTCTAGAAATGAGTCCCATTATTGAAGACATTTTAACTGCAGAATTCACGATAAACTTGAACTTACGCTTAGATAGCAAGGATAGAAAGCAAGTTCTAATGGACTCATATGAATTTATGCATAGACATCAGGATTAGCGAGCAAGTATCCTTCGACGGCTTTGAGGACTCCCATCGATCCATCTCTAATGGGTTTTAGCTCCTCCTCACTAAGATCCTTGTCCCCGAGTGTTTCATACTCCATCTTGATCTTTGCAATGCAACTGTCAGCGCCCGAAGGCACAAAAACTGACTCATAAGTAAGTGACTTGAGCAGTACGCCAATAAGGCCTCCTTCAGTGGCTGTATTCTTAAAAGTGTACGTTGCCTCCTCCAACACTTCTATTTTGTTCTTGTTGCAGCTTCCCAGTGGCATATTAGAAGCTGCATTTTGCCAATGAAACAAAAATTTATATATATATATATATATATAGCCTTTTATTAACTTAAAAATGTTTACATATACCTGGAGCGAAGTAGAAAACATTGACAGCTCCAACTCCCTCTCCAATACGCTCAGCTTTAGAGAAAAAATCAGGCAAGAGCTTAGGGTACAAGATGTGGGGTTCGCACACTGCTCCTTTCCAGAGCCTTGCGGCAGAGACATTGAGGGTCACCTCGTCGGTGCAGCAACCAGAAACCATTTTGTTGCTGAGCAAGGATGCTGCCTAGAAAGCAAGTAATTAGAAGAGCTCGAACTACAAGTGGATGCAGAAGCAGGGGGAAGAGGACAGTCTTTATATAGATCTTGAAGGTACGCTTATTCATCTACATTTTGTGTTCATGTGAGACAAATCTGGCCGTCCACATGAACACTTGGTCATCTAATCGGTGAGGGTCAACAATGGAGTGGCGGGTCAATCTGGGCGTTTACATGAACACGTTCAAACTTCGTCATCTCGATTTATGTTCATGTGGGACAGGATAAGTCAATTGGATGGAGATGGATTTGTCTCTTTGGTACACTTGTTTGTTTCCCTATTAATTATTATTTCAAAGTATTATGAACATCCCATTGGTTTTTCGCCAGACTTACTTTTAATTGATTTCTGCAAGATTTTGACTTGAGGTTGATTCCATAATGATGGAACTTGTACAACTGTTGAGTATGATGATTTCTTAATTTATTGAATCATGGTCTCGTTGATTTGATGAAGACAAATTGTGGTGTGGTTGAGGGACAAAGTTAAGTCTTTGGTCATTCAACGTTTGCTTGCTGGAGAAAATAAAATTTAAGTAATTTCTTTGGTTCGATAATAAAGATTTCATGGAGGTTGACTGTTGGAAATTCGTAATTCGAGAAGATTCGAAAAAAAAAAGTGACGCGAAGAGAAAAATTTCTAGAGCATCTGCTTATGAATATCTAACCAGAAGAAGTATGGATTTTGGATCTGGAAAAGAATTGAAAAAAAAAAAAATGTTAGCAAGTAGTGAATAAATTATCCATATAAATTCCTTAATATTTGATTTGTAAAAATACTGGAAAAATATTTTATTTGCACGATTTGATCACATCAGTTTATCTGATCTATTTAAGCTGTTTGATCTGTGTGTGTGTGTGCTCGAATTAGTCGCCTGATCCACTCATCCCATCCAAATCTCTGATTACTTGTTTCAGCAAGTAAACTGTTATTGGTTGCATATCTATGACTTTCAGTATTGGAGCTCAACACAGGAATCAGCTTGTCCTGGAATTTTAGTTTACAAATTTTCTTCTTCTTCTTTCTATTTACAGAATTCAGTCATCTGAACATAATTCAATAACTCACCGAACCCAGTTAGTATTGCTATGTTTGATCCACTTGCAAGAAATGGCTTGGCTTGCTGTGTTTCAGATTTACCGAGGCAAACATATCGAGAGCAGCTATCATTTCAGTATCTGGTTTGACAGACAGAATTCTCCTTCTATTTTGTTTTGGTTTTCTTCAGCATCTCTGATTTGATAAACTTGTAAAATTCTGAGAGTTTACTGACTCTCACTTTAGTTTGTATTTGTAACTGGACTAGTATCATAATCCATACATTTGAGCGAACAGATATTCATCTTATTTTTCCTCAAAAGATAACAGAGAAATTGTTTTATACTGTCGATATGACAGAAACAGCAAATAACATTTATTAATTCACTCTAGGCAAGTAAATATTATTCATCCATTTATTGATCACATTTATTAAATTTGATTCGAAGTGGAACATTAGCTCAGATAGAAAAGTTGAAAAGGAAGTAGCCAAGGTCGGACGAGCGATATGAATTTAAACGTAGACATCAGGATTGGCAAGTAGATATCCTTCGACGGCTTTGAGCACTCCGATCGTTCCATCTCTGGTGTCTTTTAGTTCCTCTTCAGTGAGATCTTTGTCTCCAATTGTTTCATACTCAAACTTGAGTTTTGCAACGCAACTATCAGCACCGGATGGAACGAAGACGGACTCATAAGTGAATGATTTAACAAGCTCGCCGAGGAGCCCGATCCCTCCTTCGACGTCTGAATTCCTAAAAGTGAATGTGGCTTCATCTAACGCTTCTATCTTGTGAATGTTGAGGCTTCCCGGTGGCAGATTTGTGGCTGTAGAACAAACAAAAGAGTTCATTAGCATGTAAAATCTACCATATCGAGTGAAGCAAAAATATTTGAATTTCATACCCGGAGCGAAGGAGAAAACGTTAACAGCTCCAACTCCCTCTCCGATACGCTCGGCTTTGTAAAAAAGGTCAGGCATGATCTTGGGGTACATGATATGGGGATCAACTATTGCTCCTTTCCAGAGCCTTGCGGCTGAGACGTTGAAAGTGACCTCGTTGGTGCGGCAACCGGAAACCATTTCGTCGGCGGGGATATGCACTCAAAGGTTAGTAACAGGCTGGGAGAGCTGAGATTAGCAGAAGTGGGTGAGGAAGAAGTGGAAGACATGATTGTTTATAACTTTATATACATCTCGCAGGCACCGTGCGTTTTGCGGCTCAACTGCGGCGTTTCGACGGGTCAAGTTGGGCGTCGACTTTGAAATGGAACATCAGCATCTTGATTTTATTCAACGGACCGGTCGCTCCCTCCAACTGCGGTGCGCTATTAAAAATTTTTTAATAAAATGATAAATTTCTTTTTATTTTTTTATTTGACACTAGATATCAATGCCTTAAACTCGAGTAATCTTGAAAGTGACTGATATGACCCCACGGCGGTTTCCTATCAGCCACCTGAGTAAATCGGGAAGCATAAGCGACGGACAGCCCGCTAGTTCAGCATCCTTTAACTCGCACCCTATTTGGAGGATAAATTCTATAAATTCATTGTAACTGAATCTCAAACTGTAGATTACTGATTTTTACACTAAAGGCACTCTGTCGACTGTGCTATGCTCCGGAGGCAAAAAAAAAAAAAAAATTCAAGATGCAGGTAAGTGGATCATATTGCTATGAATATTTTTTTTTAATTTATAGCCTATAATTTTTTTTATAAAATTAATCATTTTTATGATTAATTGAATTGAATATTTAAATACTGATACTAATTTAAAAAACATACAATGGAACAAGTTCCTCAGGGTTATAATGCAATGGCTAGATGTAGAAATCTTTCATATATTTTTAATTCAATTCTCAATTAATGGCTAGATGTAGAAATCTTTCATATATTTTTAATTCAATTCTCAATTACAGTGCATTATAGAAATTTTCTTCTAGTAAAATGACAAACTCATAGATGCTAAACTATTAGAGTGCTTCTCGATTTATCCAAATGACTAGTGAGAAATTTTCATAAGATCAAATCGATTATCTCCAGAATTAATCGACTCGAATAGTTAAATACTTAATGCTAATTAAAAATATATATGATTGAGCATGCCCTCAGGGTCAGTATGTCATTGTATAAATATTTATTAGTGATGCTTAAATCACTCATGATGTCGATATTGAATTTGATTTCTCAATTCGATCGGTTGGCTTATATATTATTCTTGTAAACATCGAACTATGTCGTATTGGTTTGAAC
>JBAMHZ010000097.1:389384-406803 GCA_037177395.1 Alpinia galanga | reverse complement strand
TAGGCTACCGATAACTCTGTATTTCTGTACTGGCCACCTTGAATTCCTGATTTATCTTTCTCCACATGTAGAGATAGCAATGGAAAACTAGTGACGGTTCCATATTTTTTTTAAAACAACATTGAATCTTGCATTTTAATTTAACAAATTATGTGAAGTTTTATCTTTGCTATGTAAAAAAATAAGTATTAGTGAATACTAAGCCATCGTTTTCCAGTTGATTTGTTGACTTTAGTTTATGTTGTAAATGAAAAATAGGGATGATAATAGGTCGGATTTTATATTCTCTGTATCCATCTCTATTTATTATATTTATTCCTATACCCACCTCTATATCCATCGGATATTTAATTTTTATCCCCATCCTTATACCCATTAAAGGATCGAGTATTCATATCCTACTCATCATCCTATTACTATCGAGCGCTCCCCTTTCGACATCAAGAGAGAAAGCCGAAAAAGCCGAAAGCTGCTTCGACTTCCTCTTCGATAGATAGAAAATAAAAAGAGAAAAGAAATATAAAATTTATATATAAGATTTTATATATAAAATTTATATATAATATTTCGGCTAAAAGTCGACTTCATGTTCGAGAGAAAGAGAAAGCAGAGAGATAAGAAATATAAGATTTATATATATATATTGGGTATCAGGTAGAATATGAGTAGGATTTTATCACATCTATCTTCATACTCATACCTAAAAATACTCATATCTAAATACCTAATTATTTCTAAAAATTATCTCCATATTCTCTTTTAGATGGATTGAATATCAAATTTCTAATTGAATTCAGAGAAAATTACCATCCATAATGGAAAAAGCTTCTCTTTTTCTTTGAGAGTATTGTGTGACGCAGTGTGCTGACATTTCGGTTCGCTGTTTTACCCCTTTTGGTAAGAAGAGAGAGAGATACAGAGAGAGAGAAAAAAAAACTCTATAGTTAAGATCGTGATGCCCCATGGCCATCGTCTGCACGCGTGGCATTCATCTGCTCCACGGCACGCCGGACTCTGTTGATCTCAACCGTTGCGAAGCATCCTCTATCGGCTATATAATCTATCGCGGCTGTGGCTGCGGCTGCGGCTCGTCTGGGTGAATCCAATTAGGGTTTCCTCTCACCCTCTCCTCTTCGATCACCTCTCCTTCAACGCCGGTCGCAGGGGTTTCAAGAGGTTCGACTTGCATTCTCTCTCCACTAGACCGTTCCGTGCCCTCTTCAGTCGATAGTAGTTTCCTATTCCATTCTACTGATTTTGCTTTGTATCAGATGGTGAAGCTGAAAAAATTGAAGATGAAGAAGAAGAAGAAGAAGCAGAAGCAGCAGGGAGCGAATTACTTGGATCCTTCAAATAAGAAGGAAAAAGAGAATGAGGAGCAGTTGGAGGAGAGCGAGCCCAAAAACCAGCCTGTGGGCGTAGCAGCGACCTCTGCAGCCAACACAAGCAGCGCGGCTGGCAGTGGGAAAGAAAAAGAGACTCCATACTTGACCCCTTCAAAAAAGATCAAGAAGGCTAGAAAGGATGAGCTACGACCTAAGGAGAGCAAGCCGACATCCCTGCCTGTGGATGTAGCAATGGCGTCTGCTGCCAACAGCTGCAAGGCGGCGGAGAGTGGGAAGGGAAAAGAGCCCGCCACACCATCAGAGAAGAGCGCTGGATTCATCTTCATGTGCAGCGGGAAGACGAAGCCCGAGTGCTTCCGTCTCCACGTATTTGGGCTTCCCAGAGGAAGGAAAGAAATCGTCGAGAAGATCAAGCCTGGCACCAAGTTATTCCTATATGATTTTGATCTGAAACTTCTATATGGGGTTTACAAGGCCTCTTGCCAGGGTGGGATGGATCTGTCACGGAATGCCTTCCGAGGTGCCTTCCCCGCTCAGGTAACTGATGCTATGAGATTTTTCATTTGTTTCTTCGAAATTATTTTTTCGCTGCTGCTTATTCTTTAGGTTCTTAAAATATATTTTCTGAAGGCTTGTGTTTATGTGTTCACAGCTTTAATTAGCAGATAACTAGGGCTGTAGACTTACTCGCAGGGAAATGAGCATGTTTGCTTCTTATACATTTTTAATATTCACATTATATTTGTTGATGTATAATGGTGCACAAAAAAAGATAGATTCCAAAATTAGGAGCTTGAAACAATGGATTAGTGTCTAATATACTAAAATCCCAAGCTTCTGCTATGATGTCATTTAGCTTATCAGACTCATCATATGCAATCATATGAAAAAAAAGTTGCATCCAGTGTGGGCAATATTGTTAGTCATTCATATGACTAGTACATGTTAGTTCAGAATGTATTCAATATAATCATGGTTGTAAGATGCGGTCTCCAGTGAGAGATAATCAACCCACTGTATAAAGCATGTGCGGTAGAAAACATTACTATATTATATTGATAAAAAAACTAAAAGACTTACATATATATATATCCAATAAAGAATATTAACTAGTTAAGTAATGTGTCTTCTGCTACCAGCATTACCACCTGTTATACATGTATATATTTAATTCCTTACCCGATCTAACAATCGAAGGTATTATTCAAATAAGAGTGACCATTTCGATTGAGGCAAGATTGAAAAAAGTTACTTGGGGAGATGAAGCTTTTTCAGCCTTCATCCAGGTGTTCCTTCTCCTACCTCCTATCCCATCTCTTTGTAGACTGCATAGTCAGTGATGAACATGACAATTTGAAACTAATAGAAAGCAGCTTATGACATCAGAAAATGATTCTGAAATCTCTTCCTGAGTTGGAGTTTTGATCCTTATCCGGAACAACAAATGCTGAGCGTGTTAGATGCTGGTGCTGGTGCTGGTGAGTGTGCTGAATTGTGGGCAAGGAAGTGGTAAGAGTGGAGGAGAAGCGTGAAAGATCTGTAAGGATTGTCGGAGAAGATAAACACTTGCAATTCTGAGGGAGGGCTTGCCTCGACTTCAATTTGATGTCGAAAAGTTGCCTTGATTGGATGTCATCTCATGTTTGATTTGATGACAGAAGACTCACCTCGTGTTTACTTTGACTGTGGAGAATGAAAACAGTTCAATTCCATAGAGGAAAGGCCTCCTTTATTTGATTTGACGTTGAGAAAGCTTGTCTTGTGTTTGATTTGATGTTGAAGAAGGAAAATACATGAGATTTTGTGGAGACAAGGATGCTGTAAAAGGAAAACAGGTGTGTCCATGAAGGAAAGGCTGGCCTTGGTCATTCTGTTATATCAAGCTATTCCACGTGCCAGTCTGCTATTCCACGTGGAGGAATGAGAAGTTCTGCCCGTGTCAACTAGCATAGAATGTCCATGAGATTTTGGTCGATACTATAAAGGTAAGTAACTGTCAACTAATTATGAGATCAGGATGAGACAATGGGAGGTGAACTAACACAGGCAATAGCGAGAATGACATCAAGATTGATTGTCTTCCTTGGTCCATTGGACGTACAATTTGGATTACAATCTCACATCAACTTGGTCTGATTCCCATCCATGTGCTGATTTTGATTCATCACTATCTGGTTAACTTGTGAATGATTTGGGTTCTTTCACCATCATTTTGTGATTTTGAATCCAGTTAAGGATGAATATTTTCAGCGGAAAGAGAGATGAGAGAGCAAACACTTGTGGAGAGGTAGGTGAGAGCTAATAACTGCCCAGATATCCATAAAAGGCTAAAAGGGCCAAATTAATTTGTATTTGTTAGATGTGAACAATCTTCAATGCTTCTTTTGCTTCTGCATTACCCTATATTGGACAGGTTAATGGCATCCTTTAGAAGAATGAATGATTTGTTTGTTCAGCTGACTTGTTGCCGAGATGCAATCTATTTAGCAGTCAGTAAAAGTATGCACTATCAAGACACAATGACTTTTTATTCTTATTCATTGTTGAATTGATTATTCCTTCCATCGATTATTTATAAGAAAGTGCAGTTCTTAGTTGTGTTCGGATCCATATTGATAGCTATTGTAGTTTGTCTCTTGTGTTGTTGCCTACATTGTTTGTTCACATTTGCCTGTTAAGACATTCCAAATCCATATTGCTAAAAAATGATTAGCGACCTATGTGTCTAAACATTGCGAAGGTTGTGGAAATCACATATCCAGCTTTGTCCTCATAGTCAACAAGCCATGTTTGTGTGATATAGCTAAGCATTACAATGTTATCAGCTAAGCTTCATGATCTCTTTTGGAACTATTCAGTTTGATACTTCACCATCTATCTGATCAGTACATTCCTATTGCTTCCTTGCTTATTCTTTGGCATATACATACATACTGATTGCTTCCTTTCTTGTTCTTTGACATAGGTGAAATTCAAGGTTCATATGGATTGCCTGCCACTACCAGAGACTGCGTTTAAACATGCTATTCAAGAAAACTATAACTCAAAGGGCAAATTTACTCCTGAGCTTAACTCAAAACAGGTACATCAAGCTCTTGGCCTTGGCATAGTAATGTCACTAGTAGTGCCTATAGTTTGACTGTTCATCTCATACAATGTCAATCATAATGCAGGTTCGCAAATTAATATCATTGTTTCGCCCTTTAAATGAGTCAAAGCCACGGATAACTCAACCTATTAACTATGTTGAGGATCGTCGTTATCCACCACATTTGCCACTTAATGATCCATATAGTTCAGCTTATGTGTCACATGTCTCACCGCCTCCACCTGAGGATCAATATAGGTTGGGTTATCGACCACTTGTAACAACTCACTTGCCACGTGATGAAACATATAGGTTGAGCCATCTTCCACGTGGCCTGCCTCATTTGCCACCTGATGAAGCATATAGGTCGAGCCATTTGTCACGTGGCCCACCTGATTTGCCACTTGAAGAATCATATAGGTCGAGTCATTTGCCACTTGGCTCACCTCATTTGCCACCTATTGATTCATTTAGGTCTGACTATCTATCACGTGTTACACCTGTGGAGTTAAGATATATTCGTCAACCGCATTCTAGTGATCCCCTTGCTAACTCATTACAACCCCCTTCTGTCGTACCTGCGGTTGATCCATTTCAAGTGGAGACTTCTCAAGCTCACTATTTTGAAAATCCTGCTCGAGGTGAACGGTATGCAATTGCTAACTACTTCCTATCACTTCTTTAATATGCTTTCCATTTCAAGATCAATATGTTTATGTATGTCTAGTTCTTTTTCATTAAATGCTTTGGCCAACTAACTACTCATTTCATTATTGAAATGATTTTTTTATATATTCAGATTTTTGGCCTTATTTGGTTTAAAACATTCACTAACACTCTTTACATATCTAAACTCAAGTTAGTTAGCATAACATTATATGCAAATCAAACTCACTAAGGAAGTTTATCTCTGATATGACCTTTGTTTACTCTTTAGTATTTTTGCTAAATTTATTCAGTACTGTGAAGAGAAGAGAGCTCAAAGCTAACAAATAATGTATAGTTACAATTATAGGAGTTTGTTAGGCTCCTAGAAACTGTTGTATTGGCAATTGTATTATTGCTAAATTACATCGATATGCTTATTAGATGTTCTCTACCCTTGTAAAGTTCCTCACAGTAAACATGTAGGAGATCAATCATATTTTTTAAGCAATAAAAATCATGTGCAAATGTTTTTTCTTGATTTCTTCCTTGTATACTAAATAAATGCCACTGTTATTGATATTTTAGCATGCAATAAAATTAATTATTTTTCTTTAAAAAAGTGCTATACCTCTTATTCTTGTCTCATTAAATTTTTCTTAGATCACAAGATAGGATTTGGTACTTGATTCCCTTAAAACTAAAATAATGTAATTTCTCTTGTTATTATAAATTTTTTCTCAAATTTGTATACATTTTATTTTTTCTTTAAATTTATTGAATAAACTTAGTTAATTGTTAATGATGATAGTCCCTTATTGATCAATAAGGAGATATGATAGCCTCTGGGGCAATGGTGCAACGGCAGGGTGCCCAATAGTCTCCCAAGAACCCTTGGTTCGATCCCCAACTTCAGTGAATTTGCAGGATTTTCCTCCAAATGAGGATGTTGGATTGCTTGGCAACCCACTGCGAGCGCTTTCTGATTTACCTTAGTGGCCGGTGGAAAACTTCCATGGGGCTAGGCCTGGATTAGTTTGGCCAAAGGCCTAAATACTTGGTGTTAGCTAAAAAAAAAAAGGAGATATTGATAAAAATATTAGATATGATTAATAAGATTAAGGATGAGGTTATAATGGAGAGGAAGATTTTGTAAGATTGAGCTATGCGATGTTTTAGTTCTCAGTGTTGGGCTCTTAGAGAACAGATAAAAAGTTAATGTAGCTAGGAGGAGAACGTCAAAGATAATATTGGGAGATCAAAGGTGACAAATAGTTTCCATCATTAAAGACCTGTATCTGTTAGTGTAATGTAGAAATGATAGCGGGATATCAAAGAAAATATTAGTAAGCAAAATAAAGACAAGTTAATTGATTTGAACATTACAGGGATGCAACGTTGGGTCACTGGAATGATTATCTTATTTTACTAATAAATCTCATATTCTTAAACTTTATATAACTTTCAAAGACTAGAGTTATATTTTTAGTAGAATCTCCAGTAGATGAATTCTAAAAGTTTTTAAAATATTTTCTTAGTAGAATCTCCACTTTTAACAAATTGGTACAAAGAAATTAGAATTGTTTTATGTATATTATTTAGATAGCTTTTTCTTGATTTTAGCTATTTTATTTTGTTTGAACTTTAGCCGAGTATCTTGATGGAACCAAAGAAGGCATAATTAGCAATGATAAAATAAGATAAAATTTATAATAGAGGATGCAACCCAATGACGTAGGAATATCCATATAGTCGATTCTACCCAGTGAGAAGGTTTAGTTGTTGTTGTATTTTGTTTGAACTTCACATTTAATGACTTTGCCAACTGTAGTTTAGGGATCATGTAACAGATAAGTTATGTGGTTCCCTTTAGGCATTGAGGCACATATTCTACATTTGATTGAATCTTGTTTGTTTCATTTGAATTAAATCGAATCCAATTGAACTGTTAGTTTTAACACTTATTCTGCAATTGACAAACACTTGCTTGTAAGTACCTTAGTATTGATTGTATATGCCCACATGAACTACATATATTCCTACGTATCTTATCTTATTTAGACTAATAATCTTCTGCATTTGCAATCAATTTATTTGTCTTAATTACCTTATTTCCAAGTTTCACGGCATCTGTCAAACAATTAATCTCTATATACTTTGAAAAAAGCATTGTATATAATTTTATTTTTCTCAGTTTATCTCCAAGTTTCATGGCGTAAGTCAAACAATTAATCTCTCAATGCTTGGAAAAACATTCTCTATGACTCTTTTTTTTAATTGAGTACTAAAATATGTTTATCGAATTCTCAACATTGTATTTGTCCTATTTTATGTATAACTTAGTCCGCTAGATATCTACCTTGGTTTCTGCAATTCTTTCAAACTGCAATAGAACATTACGAAATAATATCCACACCTACACCTTTATCTAATCTTTATTTCAAAGCTTTATTAACCTCATTAATGTAATATGATGAACAAATTTATAATTGTTAAGTTTATCTTTCGGCTTTAGGATTTTGGCTTTGAGGCCTCTGCAGCTTTGGGGTCTCCAAAGCTTGATAGACTTGAAGCTTGATACTCTGAAAAGTGCTATTGGAAAGTTGTTAAATTAATTTTTTCATCTTTCTAATTTGTCACAATAAGAATATTTTGTTTTAGACTTGTGTATCAATTATTACCTAAATTTCTACGTCTTTTTCCCCTAGCTTTAGTAATTTGTAAACACTCTTCTCTCCTTTCTTAATTTCTATGCTTTCATGGAACACATCATATGCTCCAAACTGTGTAATGCCTGCAGATATTTTGGCTTCAATTATAGTCATTTGAAACAAGCCCTCTTCTTGGCTTCAATTTTTTTTTAGTTCATTCATAATCAAATTCTCATTTGTTTCTACTGTTTCACGGAGAGTATCTATCTAGCAATGGTTATTACTACTTGCACCAAATGCTCTGTTTTTTTTTTGCTGAAAATGAGTATTAAAAATCATAGAAGTATCTGATCTAGCAAAATCTACTATCATTATATCTTTTTTATTTATACACTAAATCCAAAATCTAGCAAATTCTACTGTCATTATATTTTTCTTCTGACTGCCATACGCTTTTTTGTAGTTGTCCATCCATATCTCCTCGAATGTCAATAGATAATACCTTGACTAAATTCATCTAAGCTTTCCTGAAATATTTTAGTTGCGAATTTATTCCTATACCTAATGTCAAATTGTTTTACCTTTAAGGGAACAACAATATGAACATCTTATATTATTTTGCATGAAATGCAATGCGATGAATTGTTTTTGGATATCCTCTTTACTACCCTTGTCATACTGGACCACTTGGGTGGCAAGGTACTTCATATTTTTCTGTGATAGTCATTCACCGAATACCTTTTCAGAATCATATGCATGTTTATTATCATAGGTCTAGGCTAATTAGTGATTGCTGACTAAAACAGCCAGGCCTATTTTGTTACCATATCATTGCTTTGATCCTTGATGGGTTAATTCTTCATATTGCAGAACTAGAAAGTACCAAAATGTCCATTTTAGTCTATCTTATTGCACAACTCCTTTGAGTATAATGACATTGTAGTAAATCATTAACCTAAGCATTCACTAAGTTGTTCTATGTGGTATGATGTTGGGGCTAATCAACCTCATTTTCTTGGTCAGACTTGTTTATAGGTTAGTTCCGGAGACGATTCCTAGGGCAGATACACATACACTGCCACAAAGTGACTACCACACTGTACCTACCAGAGATGGAGATGCTACCATTGCACATACTGAACAGAGAATGTATGAGCGAGCAATTGGCCACCAATCAGCAGCCGGATACCAAGATCCTAATGTGCAAAGCAGAGTTGCCGTGCCAAATATGCCTGTTTCTTCGCTCTATTCTTTTTCTGGGGCCACGACAAGATATCGCTACCCGTGACTTTTTGTTGCTTTGGATGCTCTTCCCCGGATGAATGACTACTTGTAGGCTGCTATTGTGGGAAGTGGGAAAACATTGTTTGGAATATTTGGCAATTTGCTTGGAGGAATCTGCTCCGAACCTTGGTAAAACTTTGCAGCCCTCAGTTAATTGTATCGTACTTTGACAGTTTGGAGTATGTGTCGGTTGTGCATTTTAATCGCTCTCATCTTTAATCGTGTCGATGTGAAATATGATCGTGATTTATTTATCAACCCTGAAACAAAGAACTGCTAACGTTTGGTTGCCAACAGTCATAGTATCCTTTTTGGATGCATGCATTATTGTATGCCTTTTAATTGATTTTACTCATGCTATTAAATGTATTTTTTTAGTTTTTATTTTCAATTTAATTGACTTGATTTATACAACCCTAATGATCGTTGGATGAGTAAAATTAACCCTACGGTGGATGGAATAAGACTTCCACATTGGACAGTCTTTTAAGGATAGCACAATTACGGAGTTCGAGCTGGACTACTAAAGATACGAGTGTTTCCATAGTGTACCATATTGGTTGGTGAAAATTCATAAGAGTTTCGATTTGTTCTAACTCAATTGTTAAAGGAGCATCTTCGTAGGATCACAGGGTTAGGCTGACTTTAATGCTAGTAACAAAAATTGAGAATTCCAAATTAGAATTTACATTGCTTGAGTTTTATATATATATATATTTTCATGGTATAACTAATCTTATTTGTGAACTCAAATAATTGATTTGAATATTCACTCAAGAATCATAAACTATAGAGTCAGTAGAGATTGAAAGTTTCAATCCATATAAAATTAATTATTTGCATTGTTTAATAATGAATTTTTTAATTGTTATTTTTATATGTATTTGTTGCAAGACTAATTTTTTCTTCAACATTTCATTGTAAAGGATTGAAATTTTCAATCTAGTGCAATTTTGTTTTGTTTTTACTAGAAACTCAATTTCTCTTTGGAAAGAGAGAGAGAGAGGGTATCACCATCACGCAGAAACTCGCTCTAAGCTTGTTTATATAACAATGTTGACAATTGGTTGAATTAAAATAAGAATTGACAAACAAAATAATATTAGCATAATCTTGTGGTGAACATACACCAAGAAAATTGCCATTTTTCATAACTTTCCAACAGTTGATGAAAAGCTATATACATCGTGCTGTTTCATATTCCCAGCATTTTGTATCTTGAACAGTAATTTAAATCTTTAAGGGTTTCCCAATCTTCTAAGGATCAACATAGTTGAAGGGCACCTTCATTGATTCCTTCACACAAACAAATAAAATTTTTATGATAGGAAATATAAAAGAAGGGGAGTAAAACGTCAAGTAGCAACTTACAAAGTTTTAAGACACTTGGTCCAAGTACTTCCGGAAGTCTTCTTATTTCTTTTCCTTTGTTCAATTTAAACAGACAACGTTAACTTTATCAGTGAAACCGAAGAGATTTAAGTATAAACAAATTATAATAAGAAATAATGTAACCTTCAGCAGTTTTCGTCTCTCCTGTTTGATTTGCTCAAGGAAGTTTATGTGCTTGGAAACCTGCCAAAGTAATTAGCAATCCACTTATAGTATTTAAAACTAAACTCAAATAGATTTTTGTGGGAAAAATAAAAACAGGGAGCCCCTAAATATTCAGCTGTCGCCCGCATGGTTTCCTCGACAATTGTGGAACATTCAATTGCCTAATCGATGAGGATCAGAGTGTTTGCAATTTACAACACATGGTTTCACTATATATGAATTATACAGTTAAATTTGCTAAGCTTCATGCATTTATGTACAGTGATACACGGATATTTCTTTGCAATATTACCAACACAGAGAGCTTGTAGCGTTAAGATAGTTACAAAATAATTTAGAAATGAACTTCTGTGAACGTCAAAGAATTAGATTAGTTTAATGTTTTTTGCAACAATATTAGACTTGAGATTAATGGCAATAAAAAAAAAATCCCAATGTTCAATGTAGAAATTATAGTGGAAGAAAACTATTTCCGTTCGCATATATTATGATATTAATACACTAGTTGTTCTTATAAAGATGCTAACATGATGACAATGCTAATTAACAGGAATAGATAAATGATATACCATAGTGAATGGGTGAAATTGTCTGAGATAGGTGGATTAAGAATAATCCCCTTCCCTTAACATTAAAATTTCTTATCATTGCAATTGTGGTTATTATTTGGAGGAGGTTTAGTCTCTTCTCCGTGTTAATTCTAACAAATATCTTCTCTATTATCATTCCATTCATTAGAAGTTCTTCCTTTATTTTCTGGATTTACTCTCTATGGTTGTTTCTTGAGCAAGAAACTTTCTTGGCCAACTTGCATTGAACATGTGCATTTTGCCTGAAGACAGTGTCTAGCATGCCTCCATTTCATATACTCTAAACTCTCTTTCTGATTTTTGGGTCTAAATATGTCAGTTTGTTTGATAGGACCACAGTCTGGTATTACTGCCCTAACATGCATTTGTTGTCTCCCACAATGTGGTATACAGACCATTATTGATAGAATATCGAACCAAGGCAGACAATGTACCTTTGCACTCAATTTGAAAGGCAGTGGGCTTTTATCTTTAAATCTGTCATTCCTTCTTTTTGATGGGCCTCTGCTCTGTGATGTAAAGATTGACACTTTGAGAAATAGAACTATTTTCAAGGAATACTTGAAGATAAAAAAAGTGTATAAAATAACTAGGGATATGATTTGTATCTTCATACATTTTGGTCGTTCCTTTGCACTTCACAGGATTCTCATTGCTTCCGCTGCTCAATCTGCAAGAACAAGACTGTTAGATGATGTAAAAGTAAAAATTGAGCAATCTGGATTCTTTTTTCTTCTTCCTTTTGCGCTTCTAAATCTAATCCATTGGCCAAAATTTGGCAGTTATGTATAGATTTTTCATTTCTTTGATAACTTAACCTCTCAAAATTATCAGAAATCTAACCAAATCTTCGTGGAGACAAAATGCTTGGATTGGATTTATCAACATTCCACAAACCTTCTATCCTTGTTCTTCACCAACGAATACTCCGTTAAAGCTCCTTCTTCAGCTAGACATTCTGCCGAATATGGAACAGGCGAGGGGGAAAAAATCACTCAACTTGGCCTTGGGACGACACTCCAACCCAGGTAGCGCCCAATTCTTTACTTTTCCCGTTTCCTCTCCTTCTACATACTCTGCCATCATGACAACCGACTGAAGTCTCTCGAAGGTCTTCACCATGTACATGACGCGCCCGGCCCCGTGCGCGGGCAGGCTGTTCATCGCCTCCTCCAGTATCGATCGCCGCAATGCGTTCACTTTCAAACTCCCCCTCAAACCCTTGCCCTCCAAATCCCTGCCTACAGTTTCCAATATTCCCTTCTTTGACGTCTCAGAACTCTTCTTCTTCTCCGGAGTGAAAAAAAAAGAATATAGTTTTGGGGACAACTCGATGCGCTTCGCCAAATCCTTATCCTCCAAATCACTACCTCCTGTTTCAAATTCTCTCTTCAATGGAGTCTCAGAACTCTTCTTCTTCTTCGAATCCACAAAAATAATGGTTTTGGGGGACAACTCGATCCGCTTCGCCTGTTTATCTGTTGCGGGGGATCTCGACGAGAGTCCTCGGCGAGGAGTGGAGTGCTTGGGGAATCCCGAGGGTCGGCGTACGACGGCTCGAGATATATTTGCAGCAGTCGCCATTGCTGCGCTCCTACCAATTCGATTCGATCGCGCACAGTGGGGATCTGAGAGGAGGGAGAAGAAGAAGGATTATAAAGCGAGAGAAAATAGCGTTTTTACGGAATTCGAACGTTGAGGTTTGGAGGGAAGGAAGGGGTCGTCGCAATTCGCAACGGCTAGTTTCTTATGTTAGCCGGAATAAAATGAAATGAAATGAAGGAATATTCTTTATTCTAAAGAATTACACTTTTTAAGATTTTTGACTTTTATTAGTTTAGATTAAAAAAAATTATCCTCGCTATTGGAATCAGAAAGCTAAAGTGAACAATTTAAAATTTTATTTGAAAATTATTAATCATTTTTATTGAATTGATTTGGCAGAATCAGAATCGCCCACAGAATTTTTTTAAAAAAAACAATATTTCAAATTAGTAAAAAAGATCAATCTCAATAAATCGCTATGAATAATTTTACCTAAATAGCTATTAATTTTAGCTATCCGATTAATATTTTTGTCAACCATTAAATAATAAAAGAGCAGTTTCCTGCAGTTGTAGGCTACTTCAAGACAGCAGGCGATCCTTCTAGTTTCTAGCAATGGCGATGGAGATCAACTTGCCCAAGCCAGAAGAACTCTTCCGAGCAGCGGAGAATGGAGGTGTCAAACTGTTCGCGTCCCTTTCAGCTGAAACCCTCGGTTGGGCTCGGTCACTGAGGAACGAAGATGGCCGATCCCTTCTACACATCGCCGCCTCTTCCGGACGCTCCAAGGTAAGCTCCCCATTTCGACTCACTAAAATATCGTGGCTTTGGATTGTGTTCCCTCTTATAGGGTTTGATAATGCTGAAGAGTTTTGGGGTCATTGCTGGAATAGGTTGTGGATGTGATGTCGGCAGCGGATCCATCGACCACTGGAATTAATAGTGAGGATGAAGAAGGTTGGGCGCCCATTCACTCCGCTGCGAGTATTGGGCATGCTGAGATTGTGGATATTTTGCTCAGTAGAGGTGAGTAGTGATTGGCTCTCGAGTTCCATAGATAATATTATTTTGGTCTATTCTTTTAAAGAATTTTGAAGCATTACGGTGTCTAGGAAAGGAAGCACAGAATGTGTAACATTTGCATGCGAATGCAAATAGATTACTGAAAGAAACAAGTTAAAAAATTACAAGTTATTACTGTTCTCAGGTTTCTGAGCAGGTTAACGTTCATTTCTATGTACGAAATGTCATGGAAAATAGGCTATCTACTTATCTTCTTAGTATTGTTTTTTTTTTTTACACAATTGCGTCTCATAACTGCTTGTATACTAATTTCTGTATGCTAAGGTGACATTTCTTCATGTTATTTGCTGGTGAAGTTCTGATGTGTTTCTAATTCAGGTTGGTTGCACTGCATAGAGCTGCAAGTACTGGTAAGTCCAAGTTATGTGGGCTGTTGATTGAGGAAGGAGCAGAAGTTGATCCTGTTGATAAAATTGGCCAAACACCTCTTATGCACGCTATTATTTGCCAGAATCAACAGGTAACCAGATTTAGAATTTAAGAATAATAGTTGTGGATAATCTGATTGTGTTGGATGATAATTTTTTTTATATCTATGTTATTTGGTCATTGCTAACTAGTATAGCATACAGATGATACTTCTGTCTCAAACACAGATGTTACTCAAGCTAATAAGCTGCTGAATGAGGTTGAAAAGCGTGCTATGCCAATACTGGTCAATATGTTTCTTCTTGATCCACGCAACAAGCAAACTATAAATCACAATTATTAAGTGTCAGCTATATCGATATTATTCAGTAATTAAACTCTACAAAACTATATTGCTAATAATGCTTAGATCTTTAACTCATTTAATTTTAATTATGTTTAATTAAGATTTTATTTGATCATCTCTCAATATCTCTCTATCATGTAATGGGATTATGCTTGATATGGCTTTCCTGCGCCATAGTTACAAAGGTAATAAAACGAACCTAGGAATAAATTTATAGAGCTTGAACTTTAGATGTTCCTGTTCTAGTGAGCAACCGATCTAATTTCTTCATGCACATGGAATCAAAGTTACTTGATGTTACTATATCCGTCAAGTATGTTTAAATTGTAGTGAACGACTTAGCAAAATTGAGTGTCAATTGTCTGCTAGGATGGATGGATAAATCTTATTATGCAACAGGCCGCATCATCCTACCATTTATGTTGGCCTTTTTGATTAGGACATGCTAATATTATGTTCTCCACTGGAATTTTTTTAATGCTTCAGTGTAATTATGTTTCAATGAATCTAATAGGTTTGCTTACTTACACTAGCATGGTTTTTGGCTTAGGTTGCTCTTGTTTTGATTAGGCATGGCGCAAACCTAGATGTGGAAGACAAGGAAGGCTATACAATTCTAAGCCGAGCATCAGATGACACCAGAGGGTCGTTGATTGATTCAGCCACGGCAATGCTTGAAGGTTAGATGATGGAGGTACTGGCTCTAGGGCTGAACAACTTTGGGTACCTATCGATCGGTGTTTTAGTATGTGGTTGTAGCTATATCTTGCCCTAGATTCTCCAATAGCGAAACTTTGGTTTACCTCATGGGAACGTTAGCTTAGAAATTGATGGTACATATCAAGAATTTGAGACAGTTCTTATAACGCTTATCAGCGACAAAGAATTGTGTGGTTCTTTTCCAGTGTTGGTCATTTGGATTTTGGTGCTTAAAAGTTTAATCTTGGCCATGAATAATGTCATAACTTGGTTCATATATCAGAGTTGTAATTTGATTATAGATATTTTTAATAATAGTAATAATGGAGCTGGATAAAATGAACTGAAATAATCTGATAAAATGCCTCAGTTTTTTGAGACTATAAATTCTCGTCTGGCAATTTTTCAGTCCACTCAAGTGATATTATTATTATTATCTATTTTTTTACGGACTCAACTAATCTTGAAGTGAGTTCATCCATCGGATAAATTCAGAAAGCTTGTGATAGTTCAAGTATGCTATAGATAGAATTTAAATCATGATACTTTGAAAATTTATTAAATATCTTATCGTTAGCTTAAGGACATCATTATTGCTTTCATATGCTAAATCCAGTCTCAGATAACTATCACTCGGTGATTTAATACCATTCGGTGATGTTGACGACTGCTGAGAGGGCTGGATTCGTTTTTTTTTTGTATCTTTTTTAAAAATAAAAATTTGTTCTCAACGATTCATTTATCGTGTCTTCACTTTCTTTGACGAGCGAAGGGCGTCTCGTTGAACCGGTTTCCATTTGAACCGGACTTCTTTATCCAGCTCATGTTATCGAATCAGTTGGAGACTGTTTTGGCGGGAAAAGGAAACCGACGACATCCGCCCCCAAATCCAAGCCCTAGGGTTTCTTCTGTTCTCGGGGTGATGCTCGAGTTCTTCGTTCTCTAACCTACCTCGGGAACGCGACCAACGAATCAATTTGGTCCGTATAGAGTATTGCTGATAATGTTGGAGGGGTCTGCGTTGGCGCCGGGCGAACCGATCCTAGATGCCATCTCTAGGATCCGATTCGCGCCGCGAACCAATGACCTTCTAGTCGCCTCTTGGGACGGAGTCGGTACCCTGCTCAATCGCCTTTGTTCTTCCTTTTTAGTGTTATTGGCTGGGCGCAAGTTACCAGATTTCCAGTGTTTGCTCTGGTTCAGATTATTAGGCTGTATGATGTGGATCGTGACGTCCTCAGATTTAAAGCATCTTCGGATGGAGCACTTCTGGATTGCTGCTTTGAGGATGAAAGGGCTGCGCTTTCAGCAAGTTCTGACGGCTGTATTCAGAGGTAAGCTTGCTGTTTCCCCGAGTTTTTACGGGGTTACTTTGACGTGGATATGCCTCATTTTGGCTTTGATTGTCGGATGCGACAATTTGTTTTGTAAGATGCTAAGCGCTGAAAAAGGAAAAAACAAATCTTGGCATCTTCTTCTTTTCACTTCAAGGGAAAGATGACCACTTTGAGACAAATGGAGATATGATATATGTATAAGTGATTGGGTTCTTTTTTTGGAAATGAGAAATATTGTGTTGGAGGTTTTCCTTAGATAGGAAGAGTTGTTGAGTGACTTTCTTAAAGAGTCGAGCTGCTGTGCCGAGCCAAGCTGAGCTGCCGAGTGTCGAGCTCGATTGCCGAGTCAAATTACTGAGCCAAACTACCGAGTGTTGAGCTGGGCTGCCGAGCCACTCTTAGAAGTAGTGTTTCTAAGTAGCAGATTGCTCAGAAACTGAAAAGTCGAGGTTTGCGTTAAATGCAAATTCCTTAAAACAGATTCGTCCACCTTCACGGTGCTTAGAGGCCAACACAGGATGCCTATTTCCCAGGATACAACGGCGAAACCACAAGTTCTACCAAGTACAGATAGTCGTGGCGAAATGAAATACACCTGAGCGCTATCACATGATTCTGTCGAGTGAAAGGATACTCGACAAACTAAGAAAAAGAAGAGGGCATGTAGGTGGATGGATTACTCGTTGCTCCACTGCTTTTTTGGTCAAAACTAAGATTCTCTTTTATAAGGTTTAGGAGTCCTTCCCAAGGCTGGCTGAATAAAAGGCATTAAACTCGCCGCAGTGAAACGCCAAACATTTCGAATGAGTAAAGGATTCTTATTAATCATCATTAATGCATCTGTTACACTTGAGCAAAAATAATCCAGATGGCAAAATG
>JBAMHZ010000097.1:378720-389284 GCA_037177395.1 Alpinia galanga | reverse complement strand
GACCCGGGCGAAGGAGTGGGCGCCTGGCCGGCGGACGGATTTTCCGATCTTCTGCGCCAGGGCTGCGGCGGCGTCGGCGGCAGCGAAGCGACCGGGGAGGAGTCCGGGGAGAGGGTCGGGAATGGAGCTGCGGTCGAGCGTAGGAAGGGGAGGCAGATGGAGGCGATGGAGGAAGGATTGGATTGCGAAGCGATGAGGGAGGAGGAAACGGGAAGAACGGAGAGGACCAAAGGTCATAAGAACACAAATAGAAGGGAAATAGAAGGAAAAAATATAAAGGTGGGGAAAAAGTGGCGGCTGGTCGGCGGAGAGTCGGAGACTTCCTGGTGATAGATAGATAATATAATATTATGCTCGACGAGGCGTACAACTATAAATAAGCCTCAATATTTATTTGTTTAAAAAAAATATAATTAATTTAATAAATAAAAACTATGATGCTGAGAAGTACCCAAAATAATTTTTTTTTTAAAAAAAACCAGATGCAAGATTAGGAAGCTATTTATAGAAGCCCGAAGAAGTTAGACGATCAAGGTCGTTGACCTGGGCGGAGTTTCAAGTTTGACCAAACAGTTATAAGATTTCACCATCATCACTCGTTGCCTTGGAGTGGACACGACCATCAGATCCTCGCTCGCAGCTAAGGATTCATCTCGATGCACAACTTCTTTATTTCACCGCGAAAGAGATTAAATTAACAGTTTTGTGATGTCATTGCAGTGGTGTGTTGCAAGTGATGTTTATTTATATTATTCTTGTTTAGATAAACTGTTAATTTATAAGGGAATTCATTTGATTTCTGCAAACGACTGCATCCCTAGCCGTCTGATCTTTACTAATCGCTAGTGGCGGATGAGATTGATGTCATGATACCGCGAGATGGTCCGGTTACCGAGTGGGACTCCGCCGCCTTAATCCCGACGCTACCACCTAAACCGAACGCAATTTGGGGGAGAAATTAAATGGCCACCAAACCGTGCCTTCCTCCCGTCGCCGTCTTCCTCCTCCTCCTCCTCCTCGTCGCTTCTCTCTATTCCGACGCCTTCTCTCTTCCCTTCAACTCTTCCTTCTTTCTCCTCTACAATTCATCCACCTTCCCTCCCCCGCCGCCAGATTCGCCCCCTAGCCCGGGGCCTTTTCTGAGGGAGGTGGTCCGAGCGCTCGTGGATAAGAATTTGTGGGAACCGGAGGGGAAGGTGACGGTTGTCGATTTGGGTGGAGGAGGCGCCAGGGTCGGTTCGGGACAGAAATACCAATTCCACGTCCGAGTCGGCCGGAGAGCCCTGATCTTGAAGTTCTACGATGAGGACGTTGAGTGGAACGAGGTGGATGGCGCGGTTATTGAATTTGGATCGGATGTGGCCGCTGGGGATGCTGTGGCCGGCCTCAGGCCGGCCGTCAGGAGATTCGAATTGATTGGGCCGCTCGAACTAAGAGTCAGCAGTGATGTAGGCGATGGTGATCGGATGTCACTCCATTTGACATCGGTAAGTTATTTACTCATTTTTTTCAGATTCAAATTCTTACAAATTTCATTTTTGTTTAATGAGATCCGGATTCAATGGCCTATTGTATCTGTCTGTGATTTTCTACAATATTTGATTTTGCTCTCAGATCTAGCATTCTTAGTTGAGTGATATCTCGTTTGTGTTAATTTGATTCAGTTTATCGCGATGGTATTTAATGCTTTGTAGCTTCATCCCCTGTACTTTGATACTTTGATTTTTTTTTTTCTCTTGCTATATAGGTCAATCAGTATATTGGTAGATACTGTCAACTCCACTTGAATTGCATATACCAGTGAAGACCAATTTATTATGCCTGCCTGCTGAATCAAAAAATTGAGTCGTGGTAGCCGATTTTGTGCTTTATCATGTAATATAGAATGGTAGTGTAACATTAATTACCAGATGATTTGGTGTTAGCTGACAAGAAAAATGTAGGAAGATGAACTTGAAGAAGTTTGAGTCCTTCTATCAGCATTATTATATGAACAAATGAGAATTAAAAGGCTACCAAAATAAAGATTTATTTTAATATGAAGGTAGAGTTGTGCTAGGATAAAATGAGTAGGTTGATCATCGATCCATCCCCAATCACTTGGAATCATATTGCTGGTGGGGTATCTTTTCTTTGTAGAAGAGGAGAGGACACAAGATCTATAGATGATAAAAGATAGTGCCATTTGAGATATTTGCTTGTCTTTCCATCTCCATATTCTTATTGTATATAGAAAAATACCCATGAAACTTGGAAGTAAGTCCATGATACAAGCATTCAGTGCATGTCCCTTTTAACTATTAAACTAGATAACTTTCGCTGTTTTTTATGGACCAATGATGCAACACGAGCAAGAACATGTGACCTCGATAATGATTGTGTATTTGAAGTTTCTTTCTCTCTTTTTTTTTTTCACAACATCATCAATTGATGGCAGATAGATTTATCCAATTGCATCTACACCTGTGTAATTTTTGGCTGAGGACCATGATTTCTACTTATGCTGCATCAACTGACTTCATCATACTACATTAACTTGAGTCTCACCCCAAAATAACAACCACATTATCATGTGACTTGATTTCACAATGTATTTATCTTGACCGATAACCTGCGCATGGGCCTAGAAATCTTGAATGAGGGTAAGATAAAGGCATATCTGATCCCAGTTAAGTAGAATAAGACGTCCGTCTGGACTTGTTGGCATGCTGATCATTATCCACCCTGTGTTCACATTAGTAGTAGACTGAAAAACTTGCAGTACTTCTTTTGTATTTACAGAGAGAGACCCTCCTCCCTCTATGCAGTATGAGCACAAAAATTCTGGTTGGTCAGGAAATTTGTTTAGTACATCTGAAAAAATCTGATACATGTTATCCTTTTGCAGTCAAATGTCACTCACAGTGGTTTAAGGCACATAAATGTTGGCCATGGCATCAAGGTGAAAATAGAGGGTGCTGAAGGAATCTCTCTGTCTCATCCTTATGATATCGGGCTTTCACTTAATGGAAGTTTAACTTCTCACGTTGAAGACCATAGTGAGTTTTGGGAACTTGGCTACTCCACATGTGCACCGCTTCTGACTGTCAATGTCATAGGATCAGCATCTGTATTGGCTTATAGCTCCAATAATTCTTCCAAAAACATAGAAGTTGCATTCCTGGCCAATGATACTATTGACTTGCTACCCGTAAGATGTTACAGAAAAGACCATGCAAAACAGATTTCATCTTGTTCATTTTGTGCCGTCAGTTCGAAGTTGGGTCTGTTAGACAAACTCCTGAGAGGCTTTTTAGGTGGCATATTCTACCGCAACACATCAATACACTTTACCAAAGCAAAGATTACTTCTGAGACTCTAATCAAGTTCCAGTTGCAGCTCCAAAACAATGTTAGTAATGACAACGGGAATTCAGAGAAGATATCAAACTGGAAACAGAAACCTAAGGTTAACATAGTGTGGTTGGAAACTACAGCCAGAGTGGAAGGGGAAAGGAAGCTACGGCCTGTGCTTGTCAAAAATCTGAAGAAGCCTTATATTATCACAGATTCTATTTCTTGGAGCAGCCTACTCTCCAACATTTCATTCACAAATTTGCCTTCTCTTGTTGTACCTCCTGAGGCTCTGACATTAGATGTGAAGTGGTAGGGAGGAAGATGTACAGTTCCTGTTTTTCTATATGTTAAACTTCAGTTGCAGCAGAATGCACGTAATCTAAGCCAAAGGAAATTCAGCTTTGCATGTTGCAGAAAAGGTTTTAAAATTTTTTTAAAAAAATTGTTTTGTTCCATGATTAATGTTTTAAGTTGAATTGGTTCCTTTATACATATCATTCGTAGGTATATATATAACTGTAGTAGTTTTTTCCCCCCTTTTTTATTCCTGGATTGGAACTTTAGTTTTGGTTGGAAGACCATGTGGCGTGAGGTTGGAGTTATGTGGAGGTTTTTTCTGAATCCTCTTCTGATCTAAATTTAGCTGTGGTAATTGGTGGGACAGCAACTAAATCTTCCTTGGATTTAAACCGGCTCTCCATGTATACCACAGTTAAAATTGCACAGATTGAAAAATAAATTTAAAAAAAAAAGGTAAATGTATCTTTGCCATGAATTTTCTGCTACATGGTTGATGTATATTTAGTAGATGGATTCATTGTATGAGTAACTTTACTTAAATACTTGTATACTTAAATATCATCTGAAGATAAGACAGCCTTTCTGCATTTGATTTAACGTAGTCCTTTCATTCTTTGCCTAATGCATTAGATATAATAGTACATAAGCAGAAAAAAAATCTGTAGAAATAATCTAGATGTTCTATTAAACAATGATCCAATTTTATCCGCTCACTTTGAAAGAGAACTTCGAATAGATTTTTAGCCCTCTCCATAAGTTAATTTCACTACATGGCAAGTTAGTAATCATGCAATAACCTATCTGAACTCGTTCTCTAACTCAGCGAAGAAGTTGAATAACATACGAATTATATTAAAATCTCCAGGATTGCTTTTCTTGTAAAGGAGAAGAAATGCTCTAGAAAATGAAAGATGCAGACTTACATATAGGAAGATATAGAGATGAAGAGTTACCTTACGGGGTAAAAAGTTAGATCTAATGTTGGCGTTAATTATGGTCTACTCAGCGCATTGAATTGTCAAGCTTAATTAATATGACAGCGGCCACAGCGCTTATTTGGATGGCCAATGTAGCCGTGTTAAAGTATAAAAAGGGCAAAGAGTCAATTCTTGAATTTCACCGTCAAACTATCGATGACTCTACATTTTTACACTGGCCGTCTTGGATTTCTAATTTATTTTCTTTCATATGTAGGAGCAACGGTGAGGAGCTACTAATGTGACAGTTTCATTTTTTTTTTTTTATTAATATGACAGTTTTCACATTTTTTATTACCTCCTCTCCAACTTGTACAAGAAGAAGACACTGAAAATATCAAACAGAGAGAGAAACTCTGCCAAAGTTGAAAATATCATGAGCTTCAATTAAGCACTCGGAATTTTCACTCAAAAAGTTAGATTTTGCCTGTTATTAGAGAAGAAAAAAGACAAGATTAATTTGCAATTATTATATAAAGTTACAGATTATTGAACGCTAAAACACCAGAGAATGAAGGTTCAAGGGAGCTTAAATCCATTTATTAAATCCACTGCCTCATCCACAGACTTGGCCAATTCTTCCGCTTCTCCAATGTAGGAATTTGGAGTCAAGTTCAAGAGAATTGCTTTTGCTTCCTCAGGTAAATCCAAGGACTCAGTGAATTCTCTGATGCTTTGCTTAGAGACTTCTCTTCCTCTAGTTAATTCCTTCAGCTTCTCGTATGCCTCTGGAACAGCATGTCTTCGCATCACCTAATGATACAAACATAGTCAAACAGCACGCCAGCTTAAAATTTTCCAATAACAAGACCTTGAGCAATTAATCTAAGTATTATTGGTGATATAGGCTTCTACAAACATCATAGAAGATTTATATAGCCAATGCCAAACAGTTGGGATGAACATGGCTTAATGACTTGATGATGGAGGGCAATTAATTTTGCATGTCTTACAGTTTGTATAGGCTCTGCAAGGACTTCCCAAGTTTGGTCCAAGTCTTCATTCAAACGAGATTCATTCACCTGCAAAGCATCAGAACAAACTAACTAAATTTCACATGATCCTCACAGGCAATCTGAATTAGATGAAAACTTTTTGCAATCCTTCAAGGTCGTCCGGGGACTCTTAAAGGTCATGATTGCAAGTAATATACCTGGAGCTTCTTGATTCCTTGTAATGCACTTTTATAAGCCAGAAGAGAGTATCCTAATCCAACACCTAAGTTCCTCAAGACAGTTGAATCCGTCAGGTCACGCTGTTGAGCACGATACACAGAAAAACTCAGCATGAGGATCATGCTCCATAATCATTATAACCGGATGAATACATACTAATATGATGGGAAATGATATTAACTTTTCGATGTTCATGTAAATGCTTGGATCTTACTGGAAGCAATGTTGACATAAGTATGCATCTTAGTTGCCAAACAGAAAATTTATGACATATAACATGTACATAGAATAGAAGTGGACATGGATTACTACCTGCATCCGTGAGATGGGAAGTTTCATGCTCAAGGCTAATAAAATAGCATTTGACAAGCACAGATTACCCTCGCTGTTCTCAAAATCTATAGGATTTACTTTATGAGGCATAGTGGAAGATCCAATCTCTCCAGCCTTCATTATCTGCAAGCGGTATTAGAGATATCCTTCACCAATCCATTCTGTTAGGCAAAAGAAAAAAAAATCAAGCTCTGAACTCTCAAACCATGCTACCTGTTTAAAGTAACCTAAAGATATGTAGCTCCAGATATCTCTGTCAAAATCAGTTAAGATGTTGTTAAATTGAATGATGTTATTGAAAAGCTCTGCAATATAGTCGTGAGGCTCTATCTGCATGAGGAGAGAAAAGAAGTAAATCCCAAGAACCACATGAACTGCTCTTAGTAATGGCTTGGATGAGTAAATAGTAGAGTCAAGGAGTAATACATTTAAATGAGTTGAAAAAAAAAAGTATGCAAGCATTACAATTCTACATAGTCATACTTTCTTAGGAGTTTCAAGGTTAGATTTTATTAAGAACTAACACCCATTTCTAATCCATGCAAGTATACCTTCAGTATAAATTTACTATGGTGCTAATTACAAGCTTCCTTGACTAGAATCAGAAAGACAACACTCATCAAAACTGGAGTTACATAAGCATAGTGAGGAAATCAATGTGTTCCAGCAACAAGATATCATATCATGGTGAAGAAATCAATGAACACAAATTAACACAATCCTTAGCAGTAGATGAGAACAAGTTCATGCAGTCAAAACAATACCTGTGTTACATAAGCATTAAAATCTACTCCCAGAGATTGTACAAACTCTGCAGCAATGCATTTCCAGTTGATATTGGGATATGCAACTTTATGAGCATTATAATTTCCAACTGCACCAGCAAACTTCCCAAGTATCCGAATTTTACAGAAAGCCTTTCCTCTCTCACTAAGTCTAACAGCAAAATTTGCCATTTCCTTTCCCAAAGTAGTAGGTGATGCTGGCTAAAATTGACAACAAAAAAAAAGTTAAAATCCGTTCAACTGTAAATAAATCATTTAAAAGAGGTAATGACAACAGGATTAACTAGTCATATAAAAAAAATTAGAAGTTCATTTCATGATTATAGCAACTAATTTCTAGGCCTATTAAATGGGGGAAAAAAGTAGTGAAACATATAAATAATTGGAAATTATAGATTCAAAACATTATTTATATGAACCATGAAACTTGTATGCACTTTTCTAGAATAGAAGTTTGGTTGGATATAAATTGTTCTTATTGTTTAAACTTCATCTAGGACAAAATCAACTTCAAAATTTTAGGAGCACTTGTGCAATTGCAAACTTGATGAGCCTGAGAATCTAATTCAGAGACTATGATGGCAAATAATTCTTTGTTGGCAATACATAAGGGACATGAGGTGTAACATCAAGCTTCTCAGCATTGCATCATATTTGAATAGTTGATCATTAACTTGGTTATACTACAATTCATACCAAGACAATGGAATCTAAGTTAACCTGTGAGCAGTAAGGACCAAAAGTAATTGGCAACAAAAGTTGAACTTCAAATGCAACTTATCTTGATAAAACAACAAAGAAACTAGAATGTCCTCTGGGGTACCTGGCCATGTGTGTGAGACAACATAGGAATGTGTGCATGTTCCTGAGCCATAGTAGATATTTCTTTACACAAATCAACCATGACTGGAAAAACAACATCACTCAGAGCCTCTTTGAGTGATAAAGCATGAGCCAGATTGTTTATATCCTCAGATGTGCAAGCAAAATGGAAAAACTCAACCACCTGAAAGAAGTATACAATAATAATCAAGAGCCATAAGATGCATTGTCATAAACTAAGAGTTAGAATACATAAAGCAATAAAAGGTAATAAATGAATAACCTTTGCAATCTCGGAATGGGATTTACATTTCTGCTTCAAAAAGTATTCCACTGCTTTCACATCATGATTAGTTATTTTCTCAATCTTTTTTACTTCTATAGCATCATTTATGTCAAAGTTATCAATAATACTTTCCAAAAAAAGATGAGCATCTTGACTAAATTGCGGAACCTCAACAACTTCTGGGATTTGAGAGAGTTTTTGTAGCCATTTCACCTGCAAATAATCAACCGAATAACTTCTAAAAAAGAGCAACTAAAAAAATCCACCAAATGACTTAATATTTTTAATGTTGAGAACTACTGATCTATGTCCGTTTCATTTTATGAGCCTTACCCTTTGTAGGCTTGTAGCTTCACTTACGTTAATTTAAGCATAGGCACCACTGCCTGTTAACATTTTTCTATAAATACAACTTTTGCAACTTTTTTCTACATATATTTTCAAACATCAAAACAACAAGATGAATGTTTATTGAATGAAAATAAGATATTCTAAAATGTATAGCGTTGTCAAACTAATTAAACCTTGTTAATGGACAGACAAGTAGAGCTTGGAAGCATTAGCAATAACAAATGATATCAACATGAAGGATACAAATATGACATTTGCAGATGTAAAGCATGACATAATAGGAGAGCAATTGTTATAATAGTGTCTCCTAAAGTACGTACAGTTTCAATAATATAATTTGGCATGCACCATGACGATGAAGAGAAAATTCACATAAATTAAAAAACAATTTTTTATATCACTAATATAATCAATGGATATTATATTTAAGCCATGAATGGGTCGGATACAATTTCCATGTCGTGCACATAAACCCGGAAAATTGTAGAAACTCCTAAGAAAGAAATCTGACATTTCTTAAGAAGTATTGGACAAGTATAAGAGTTTTTGCATTGTCTCCATATATGTTTCGTAGTGATCCAGTGAGCAGTAAGGTTTTAAGATGATCATATCAAGAAAAAAAATTGGGGGCATATCAAAATCAGAGTTCTAACTCAACAAAAATTACAACTTAAAATCATATAATCCCATCTATCAACAAAATTGTTCTAACTCAAATATGTTCTTACAATTCTTACTAAGACCAATACTAGCAGTAAGAAAATATCACTTGACCCAATGTTTATCTCCTTCACTAATGGAATAAACACACTTCTTAGGGGTTGTTTATTTGACGATAAAAATTGGTTCTTAATTTTAGAGCAGGTTATGTCACAATACTATCAATTAGATTGTAGAGTAAAACATAATCAAGCTTCAAAGGTAGAAGATTAATCAATGGCAAAAAGATGAGACTACCGAATTTGTTGAGCTAGAATACTGACCTCAACCAAAACCCGATACCGGATCAATCCATATTCACTGAAGAATGGCTGCAAATCCTTTACCTTTCGCATATAGCGTCCATCCAACGGTGACAATGACATTGTACTTGATGTCAAATCCCAATTGGTAAGATCAGCCGCGTCATTCTTCTCCATCTGAAGATAGTAGGATCCATTATAATTAATAGACTACATAAACTAAATAAATCTAATCTCTATCAAGCGTCGACTACCAAAAAAATCTACCTTTCATTCAAAAGGAGCAAACTTTCCGTTTGAAGAATTGCCCAACGAGAGAAAATTACCTCTTCAGGAGATGAAATCGGAGAAGACACTTTTAGTGACAACCGTAGAGGAGACAGTGAAGGGAACTTCACGAGGAAACGACGAAAACTCGGCCTTAAGCGTGCGGAACTCTCAGCGGCGAGCGGTGGATAGGCGCCTGGAACCCTGGAAGCTCTCGGGGAGACCAACACATCCATTGATCGATGAGGTCCTCAAAATAAGCAGACGGGAAGGCGGGGACGGACGCGGCGATGGCAACCCTATAAGCAGAGAAGACCAAGGCACGGAGGAGTTCGCAAAATGCAGGGAGTTAACACCCATCGCCTTACTAGCTTAGTTACATAAATAATAATAATAATAATAAAATTTTTATTAATTTTTTTAATTCTATAATTGTAAAGTTCCCAGTTTTATAGGGATATATTTAACTGTGTATAGATATTTTCTGATTTTTTAATGAAATTAAAAAAAACCCAATAAAGATTTGTTTCCATTCCATAAATAAAAAAATAGTGAGATATTTTTTATAGGGATTTTTGCAACCTCGAAGGTACGTGAGACCACTACAGTGCCAACTTTAGGCATAGGTCATTAAAGTCTATATCTAGAACCCCATAAAAATTGGACATATTAGTTTTAATAAAATTGGAGTCAATTAAAAGTCTAATTTTTTTTGCTAGGGTCTATTTAAGGTTTGAAATTAATTTTTTTGCCTAAGGCCTATTTAAGGTTTGAGATGACCCTGGAAATCAGATCAATCATTCTCAGAATTAATTGAGTCGGAGACTCAGATATCTTATCCTAGTAAAAAAAAAATTTATAAATATAAATATATGATACAAAATTTGATATTTATTTTACACTATTTTGTGTCATTTAAAATATATATATATATTCTTCAATAATCTTATTTTACACTTATCATTCAAAA
>JBAMHZ010000097.1:328048-343933 GCA_037177395.1 Alpinia galanga | reverse complement strand
TTTTTGTGTGTGTGTGTGTGTGTGTGTGTGTGTTCGCCAGTGAATTTAATATTTTGCCAAGTACCTACTTTTATTGTTATTGTCGTGCATTTCTACATCTTCACACTTTTTGCGGATGAGCAAAGCATTTGATGTTGAACAGTGCTTTTCTTATGTAATAATACGCTCTTTCCTTGTTTCTAGTACCTTGCAGAATCATTTGATTAGTCTGCTATTTTACTCTCATCTTTGATATGCTGAGGTTCTAGCTCTTAGCTAACCATAGACTACTAGCTCATACTTTACTTATTTTATTTAAGTCTTGTGAGGGTTTCTTTGAACCTACACTCGAAGAATTTATGAACCATCTGAAGGCTGTTGATCATATGGGTTGGCTTAGTACGGATCTGATTGCCAACCTTTCAGCACTATCCTCACCAGATGATTTATTTAATTTTTTTGATAAGCTGCGAGGTAAATAACATGATTTATCTAGTCATGTTTATATTCATGACTTGGAGTATTCACGTTGGACACTAATATAAATTGTGAATTCTCTTATGAATTTGATCAGGTGTACTTTCCGGCCCTGAAGGATCTTCGATGGAAGATGAACAGATCTATTTGGATCCAAATGGTCACTTGGGGGTCTTTTTACGGTGTTGCATACTGGCCTTCAATATGCTATCTTTTGAGGTGCTTCAAATCGTTATTATTCTGCTATATACTTAACCTTTAAACGTGCTTGTTTGGGATGAACCTTATTTATTGTCTTCCTGATGGATTAGTGTGAAACATGACAAAATAATTAGTTAAAATTACTACCAAACTTTTTTGTATTTATTTTGGGATTCACCTTGTATATTTGCCTTCTTCTGAAGCTTGTATTTTGGAGTTTGCGTTAGTGTGCGAGAATAATATCTTTTCTGTCTATGTGAGTCCTAGCAATAATAGCTGAAACTGAAGGAATTCCAATTATATTCCGCATAAACCTCCTATTGTGCTGTCAGCATTTTTCAACTTTTGTTACAAGGATCTGTGAAGTATAAATAAGCAGGAATAGAGGCTTTCTGCTGTTTCTTACCATCTTAATCGATGCTCAGCATTGCCATTACAATTGTGTAGTGTTTGTTACACCCCAATATAATATAACAATAAGAATCATATCATCTGTACAAAATTCATCATTTTGAGCTACATCATAACCGTTTTTTACATCAAATAAATAAGTGTAATCAATTATCTATCTATCTATCTATCTATAATTCTCACATCCTTAATTGCTCCACTAATACTTGTTGAACATAGGTCTTCTCACAATAGTTCTTGCTAAAAAGTAAATAATTGCAGTATATTAGTGACTAGCTAAGTGGGTTTTCTTAAGAATAAGGCCAAGCATAGACATAAATTTAAGTGTATAGGAAGCAACCAAAGGGGCATAAAGATATTAAAAGGAGAAAGTGCATAATGAATCAAGATAAATATATAGTGTCAATAAGAGTACAAATTACTACATAAAAAATAAGGAATGCACATTGGTGGTATTATTCAATTGAATCTGCATTCTGCACTACCAATCTCATAGCTTTATCTAATGACACTCCTATTCGAACAAGAGCTTCAAAGAACCTACCTTAATATCCATGATAGCCATGTTGAGTTCAATTGTACCCAGCCAACGAGTGACCCATGGAGAGATTCCTTCATTCCCTTCGGGTGGTGTATACATTTGCAGCAGTGTGCTATGTGTTCACACAATGAACCTCATATTTGGCATGCGTATTTGGTAACTCAGATATCGAAAAGGTATTGTCACATTACATAAATTATTAGTGTCACGATCTGCATCAAGTGGTCAAGTCCGATGTGGGTAACAAAATGTTTAAAATAGGTCATCTTGTGATACTGATATGTTTCTTAAGTGAGCAGATGTAGTAACTTGCTAAAAAAAATTGCATGTTTAGTAATGGCTTGACAGGCGTCAAGGTGACAAATTGCATCGTTAGTAATGACTCGACAGGTGCCGAGGTGACAAATTTGATTTTGCTATGTCTAGTTTCTCACTATTCACTGCCCTTTAGCTACACCAGTGATCCTAATGACCAATATTGATTCATCGCATCGTGGAGCAAAATGAGTGTTCGGACATGCTAAATAGGTACATACAATATTGAGAAACAATAAGGAAAATAGAGTTTAATGGACTTCTATATTAAGAATATTGTGTATTAAGGTCAATTACATTGAATAAGTATGGCTGATATCAAGTGTCAAGTCCAAATATGTCATAGGAAGAGTCACTAAATAATTATTGGATCAACTTGTCAAGGAATCTTGAGTACAGTATACATTATACTTATCCCTCCACCACATTACCTGATGACGTGGGCTAAAAATGTCTAACAAATTGTTCAGTTTTTTTCTTTTCTTTTTTACAACGCCAAAGTTATGCTTGTCATTTTTCAGCTTGTTTCCCTGAAGTTCTTTGTTTTTCAAAGTTTATATACTTCATTTATATTATAGGAATGATCGTAATACCTAACCAGTTATATAATAATTGTTCACATATTGTTCTTCTGTTATATGTTTTTTAGGGAGTTTGCCATCTTTGGACAAATTTAGTGGCATACTGCAATTCAAATGGTTCTACGGATGAATTGGCTGAAGAGAACGATTTTGATGAATCAGAAAACCATGAACTGCAAGAGTTTCCGGAACTTGATTGTGAGCCTGCTGAGCTTGATGAGTATAGCCTAGAAAACACTGCACAAGCTTCAGAAAGTTTGTTAAACGTTAGGGCAAAATTACTTTCTAGTTTTCCTGAAGGTCTGTGATACAACAGTATGACGTTTTCATTCAATTTGGAGTACTTAATTTTAGCAAGGTGGTTGATTCTAAGAGTAATTGCATCTGCATAGCCACATTTTGATTTCCATTTCGCCTTGATGGTATTTTTTTAGTCTGCATTTGAGTATGTGCAATTGGGGGTATATTATTTTTTTAGTTTAAACAAAGTTGTAACTTTCTTAATTTAGCTGATTGGACTAACTACAAAATCTATTGGTCATTTTAAACATGTCCGAACCATCTTGGCTTGTTTTTCTCTCATTTTGTCGGCTATTGGAGTTATTGCTAGTTATTCGTGGATAGTAATTTATTTTTATCTTTTTTTTTCCTAGTTATCCCACACATTCATTTTAGTGTTATCTTTTCTTTTTTTTGTGTACATGTTTACTTACTGTCCAACTATTCAGCCACAAAAGATTTCAAAATTTTTTCTTAGTCTAAGATGCATACAATGGTCAAGAGACTATAGAAATCACTCTTCATCCTGATCACTCAAAGATAACACCTTTGCTTTGAAATGGACTCACAATGACATTGAGGGCTTTATGAGATCTCAAGACAACAAGGGCTTCACTTGAGTGGTTTGCGACAATGCTAAAGGTTTCTCTCATTGCTATGACACTGAGGACTTAACTATGGTCCGCAATGACACTGAAGATTTCACTATAGTTGGTGACGATGTCAAGGGTTTCTCTCGTTTGTGACAACGTTATTTGGTTATCCTCGTCTTTGACAATGATGAGAGCGTTGATTGTGGTTCATGATGATGATGGTGCCTTGGTAAATTTTCTGTGATGCTTCCATGAAGGACCCCAAATAGTATCATTTTATTCCTCCATTATTCCTCCTCTTTTGCTTACTTGGCACACCCATCAGCCAGGCACCCAGTATGGTCAACGTGATTTCCGACCCTTCTACCTATTCAATTTTAGTTCTACTTAAAATCCATGGTTTTTAAATTTTCTCTTCATAATTAGGGCATTCAGTTACTCCGTTCATTAATTAGCACAATGCAAGTAGAATTAACAAGTGAGAAGATTATGCTGAATATGACTTGAAGATTCAGCTAATGCTAATGTGAAAAAGTAGAGATTAGAGTTTATCCTTGCTCTTGTTAATGTCAATGTTAGAAATTAGAATTTCTATAATTTTATGTATAATCTTGTGACAATATTTTCTATGAGATGGTATGATACTATATCAGTTTTTTAATAATTTTTTGTTTTTCTTAGGTAATTAATTAATTTCATTATGTATTATTATTTTAACAATTTCTCTTGTCAAGTTATTTTAAAATGTTCTATTCATTACATAAATTCTTTATCAAGTTGTATAATGTTTAACTTCTTTGTCACATTTTTTGAAATTATTTTTCTTGTTTTAAATATTTTAATTTTTTATAAGATTATTATTTAGCAATTATTTATTACACTAAATAATATTGCATTATTTAAAGAAGTCATTATTTCCAAGTATTTGTTTTTTTAATGATGCATTTCATAGATTTTAAATTGCCAGTAAATAAGAATTTCAATAAAAATGTTTTTATACATAAATATCAATTTATCAAAACAATTAAATTATAATTAAAAATTATTCTGATACAGAAACATTTTAGTTATCTATATATAATTCTACTGTATTTCAATTGACATTTATGCTGTATTTTTGGTATATTACAAAAGTGCTTAGTGCATTTTTACCAAACACTGGAAGGTAAAGTTGCTTCAGATGGCAATTTTTGAAGGATATTTCTACTAAACAACTATTTTTAGACAATGTGCTCTAACTTCAAGTACTTTTAAATGCAATCTTGTAATGTGTATATGTATTCAAAACCCATCCTATGTTTTCTAATTTCATGGCTTGTGGATGTTTTTGAACTTTAGTTCCTAGTGTTCCTCCACAGGTGTGTGATGTCTCATTTATTTATAAAAATTTACTTCTGCCTTGATCTGATTTCTCTCATCAATTGAAATTGAATTTGGCACAGTAAAAGACCATGTCAATGTAATTTCCAGATAACCGGGCTTCTTTTGATCTGAAGATGAAGCATGTTGATGATACTGCACAAAGTGGTGGGCTTATTCCTCTATTGCATAATTTCAGGCGGGATGATAGTTTAGGAATCCTTCGATCAAGGTGGCAAATAGAAGGCTACCTGAACGTTCAAGCTGATTTGCTTGAGAAGTGAGTATTGATTAACTGGTTGAGCAAAACTGTTGTTTGTTGTTACATCTTTTCATTGCCAGGAATGCAGCCTCATTTCCCTTGAATTCACTTGCGGCTACTCTAAAACAGTTACAAAAGCTTGCTCCAGAACTTCATCGTGTAAGTCAAGAGCCTAATGGATGCAAATTTTCATAGTAAGTAGGCATTGATTGGATAGTTCTTGCTTTAGTACACTCTCAACCCTTCAATTCCTTTGTAGGTGCATTACTTGCAATACTTGAATGCTCTTTATCATGATGATTATGGTGCGGCTTTAGACAACCTACACTGCTACTTTGACAACAGGTATAGATTTGTATTGAATATGTGCCTTTTGACTTTTGGTTGAATCTAGAATTCAATTTTCCATGGAATGGTTATAATAATTGGACATTATGTTAATGAATCATTCTCATGTTTGTTTACATGAGAGGAGATAATAATTTACCTAACCACACAGGAATGAATGGTAAAGGCTGGTATAGCGCACAAGGTTCTATTATTGCTCTGGAAAGGCTTCATATACACTTGAGATACAAGATTTTGATATTTGTTGCTATCTGATAGTCAAGATTCTTGGAAATTTTATTCAACTTTATTGGTACCATGTTTTCTAGAAGAATAGCATGGTTAAATAGTGTGGTAAAATCTATCCCTGTTTCTCCTATTGAATGAGATACAATTATTAACAATGATGTTTTTTTTTACTTCTGCGCATTATTATATTGTTTTCAAGCCTCCTGATTTTTGTTTTGTCTCCATGTAAAGTGCTATTTAGATATTTCTACAGTCGAGAACCACCAACAGCTATTTCTTGGTTTCAGTTATGCTTACCAAATGAAGTATTTTCCCCTTAACAATGGATCTTTGATTGATACTATCTCATCATACCGTCAAATGATTCCCGCTGTCATGTTTTTATTTTCATTTTCTTTTGAAAGTTAAGTAAACAGATAATATTTTAAACTCAATTTTTATTGCAGTTGCTAAACCTGCATCCTTGAATTTTTAATATCTTGTGTTGTCTTTATGTGCATGCGTCATTTTATCAATTCAACATGTGTATTCTGTTTTTACAAATTTGTCCGACAGATTTTCCTGTCATTAATTCTTTATAATTAATTCTTCGTGCAATTGGAATCCCAAATTGTTTAGTTTCATGAATTTATCTTCTCAATGTGTATCACTATTAACCAATATTTTACAATGGTAACTTGGAAAATATGAGGTCCTGTTTTCTGACTAGATACTTGAACCCTTAAAGTGCAGGAATGGAAGGACTTTTTAACAGATCAGCTGCTCCATCCTCTGAATTTGAGGTTGGGAAATATGAAACTGCTTTGCTATGTCTGGGCTCGCTGCATAGTCATTTTGGCCATCCTAAGAAAGCTTTGGAGGTAATCTCTTCTGAGCCTGCATCCTTTTCTTCTCTCTCTTTCTCCTCACCGTTAATATTATAAATTTCTAGACAGAACCATTTGTTTATGGGTCAAGCGTTTAGCTTGTTTCTTGTCATTAGGTACATATTTTCTAACATTTTGCAACTGCATGCCCCATTGATTATTTTCATTGAGCTACTCTTTGACTAAATTGTGATATAGGTGCATGAGCAGTATTGCTGTGTACCTGATGGACGTCTCATTTTTACATCTATTTATTGACATTGAAGCGTTTTCTTTTCTTGGACTGTAGAGCATGGAAGAATATTCAATCGCCTAGTTTGTCTTAAATTGTTTCTGAAATGTCAGATAATTGTTTAGTGTGGCATATTTGACTAGCTACACTGCGATTTTGTCTTAACAGTACCTTCTTTAGCATATAGTGATTTTAAAATTTCTCTATTGTGCAATTAGTTCAGCTCGTTCATCTCCTAATAATGCTAGTTTTCTTTTCTTGTCAGGCTCTAACTGAAGCAGTAAGGGTCTCACAACAGGTATGCTGTGGTTGATTTGCTTTGATTGAAGAGTTACATCTCTTATTTAAACTTAATGCCATTGTTTTTTACTGGACATCATTCTTCTTATCACAAATGATTAGTTTATTTAACAACTTGTCAACATTGGTGTTTTGCATCCATCTTTTCTTTTCTCTGTATAAGCTTCTTTTTATGCTCAAGATAAATATATTTTGTTTGTGAGCTTAAGAACTTGTTGCTTTGGTGGATTCATTTTCGATTTCTTGGCTGCTGTTCAAACTGTGTAATGAGTTAAAATGTTAAAGGATTATTACTGGTAGTAATATTTAAGGACGTGTCTACATGAGGGGAAGGGAGCTCAGCCGATGGAAAGGAAAGGCGAATAGAGTCAGTTCTCTTATCTACTCTAGTAGAAGAAGACACAGTAAAAGCAAGGGAAGAGGGTGTTTGAAGCTTCTTTCCCCACTTTTGGCTCCATCTAAAGGTGGATTGATGAAGGGAGGATGAGAGGAAAAGAGTTGAAAAGATAGGATTTAACTGTCCATGTCTTGGGGTCGATAAAATGAAAGAGGTTGTTTTGTCATATTTTTTCTTATTCTTCTTTCCTTTCATTTCAAGTAGACAAACCTTCTCCTCTTCTTTTCCCCACACTTTTCTTTTCTTTCCCCACTTTGTTCACTCAAGTAGACACACCTTATGATTATTAATCTAGATTTGTGTAATAATTGTGTAGATCATGATTTGGCTTGCAACCCAAGTTTTCTCCCTTATTGCAGAGATATGCATCTGCCACTGAGTTTGGATGCATAACAAATGAAAAGAAGTGTAAAGGGGTTCACGGTGGCACTGTTTTAAAAAATTTCACTGCTTTAAGCCTTTCGCAATATAGCAAACTAGCAATATATTCTTATAAATAATATTTGCACTTATTTTGAATTTGATATGGTGGGCATAGGATAAGATATTATCCTTCTGTCTATTTGTGAGTCCTTGCTTGAGTGTCTACTTTTTCAACTGATTCTGAATATACTAAATGTTGTAGAACAATGACGACGCATGCCTTGCTTACACATTGGCAGCTATATGCAAACTATTATCCGAAATAGGAATTTCAAATATGACTGGGATTATTGGTTCCCCATATTTACTGGGCACTTCTACTGGTCTTGCTACACCATTATCCACCCAGAAACAATTACTTGTGCTTCTTAAAAGATCGCTTGGGAGGGCTAATCATCTAAAGCTCACAAATCTGTCAGCCTTCAATCGGCTCGCCTTGGCAAAATTTGATCTTAAGGTTAGTTTAGTCAAGTTATTTCTGCACTCCTGATTTTTTTAAAAAATAATGTCAATCTTTGTTACTGTATTTTTTATTTCTTTAATTATTGAATATTTCTTCTTAGAACGTAATGGTGCTAGAATTCCTTGAGAGTTCATTCTTAACCATTTTCATTTATTGAATGGCAATCTGATTTTTAAATTTTTTTCTACCCCAAAATGTTGAGAGATAGGTTGGACCCAAAAAGGCCCTAGCTAAGTAGGCCTATATTTTTCTTTTGAATTTTGATAATAAAAATTCAAGTTCTTCATTTATTGGGTAAGTTGAAAAAGATATTTATATTGTTTTATACTTTATCTAAGAAATTTGTTCCACAACAATTCCACTTCACAAAGAGTAAGAGCAAATCTGTAAAAAAGTAAACATTTTATCAAAGGAATCTGTTCTATAACAACTATATTTTACAAAGAGTAAGACCAAACCTGTGAAAGGCTAAAACATTTTTGTTCCTGATCTTTCTTGTTCTTGTGTTTCTGGAATGTTTTATGGATGCGCTATCAAAAGAATATTAAAAGGTAGTTTCATTTAGATTGGATGTACTGTTTAAGATTAAATAAAAAATGCCCTTAAGGATATTCAGCCTGTATATTATGTTTAGTGTTAGTTTTATTATTTTGCTCTTTGTATTCCACAAATCCTGTCAATGTTGATAATACTGTAGGGTGAGGGTTAGTTAAAAATACATAAGTCACCTAGGCCATCTGTCATGGGTGGATTACTTGGATCCTATTAACTCTATCTGCAGCATCTTTTGTTTTCTTCTCTATTAACACTTGTGAGAGAGATGGAATTTAAATTAGCCTTGCATAAAGTTCTTGGAGGAAAGATTTTTATAGTCTTCCATAAAATGAAGAAGTCACCTAGGCCACTTTTCATGGGTGGATTACTTGGATCTCCATTCTTACCCTGAAGTGTTGAGGTGGGAGTAAAGAAGCCTCATATCTTCCTCCAACTGACTCTTTTGTTCTTTAACTCCCTGTATTTAAAGATGATGTGGTTATACTTGTTATATGCAAATATATAGTAGCTTTAACTAGCTTTGCTGCAGCTTCTTTGTCTTGTTCTTGAATAAGTGGTGTTTGTTTTCTTTTCTATTAACACACGTGAGAGGCATGGAATTTGAACTAGCCTCGCCAAAACTTCACGGAGGGAAGATTCATGTAGCCGACTGCAAATAGTTGGAACTAACTTGGCTTCTTATTATTGTATTTGTTGTATAAACAGCAAAGTTTACAGAATTTTTTTGTTACTATACACGTTGCCCTTTGTGCTGGACCAAAGAGCCATCTCATCTGTAATCTGTATGTTTCCTTTGAGTCTGAACATTTCTGGCATCTTTATTTTTTCAGCATGTGAAGAAGCCATTGATCTCTTTTGGTCCCAAAGCTTCTATGAAGCTTAAAACATGCCCAGTAAGTGTCTGCAAGGTAAACAAACAATTTTTCATTCATTACACTTATTTTCTCCTAATTTAAATATGATTTCTGTATAGAAGCTGTGATACTTTGACATTCCTGCTGCCTGTTGTCTCTACAGGAGCTAAGGTTAAGTTCCAAAGTGTTAAGTGAATTTGGAGCAGATGGGATTTTGCAACTAAATGACACTGGTGCTTTTAGCACTTCATGGCTTAAGAACCTGACAACTGTTGATAATCCATGGCTTAAGTCACATATGTCCAGGAGCTTATCAGCTAATGATTTTGGTGTGTTTCAGTTTCATGCACAGCCCAGTCCTATACCTGGGTCTGTCTTGCAATTAGCTGGTGCATCTTATTTGCTTAGGTCCACAGCATGGGAATACTATGGCAGGTAATTGTAGTACTTCATTAATGGACTTAGATGAGTGTTTTGGTACATCCTATGTGTGTGTTTTGACCAGGATTTTCTATCATTATTCATTATTTAACTGCAAATATTGCTTTCTTTTATACTTTGTGTTTAATGATACGCAGAGATCCATGTAGCCAATTCTAAACAGTTGAATGGTTACTTTTTTCTTTTTTTGAAAAAAGAAGCTTGTTTCTTACCTTGATGAATCAGGTAATGTATATGCATTTTTTAATTCAATACTTACCAATAGCGGTACAGGTTTGACTAAGTTAATGTGTCATAATGATAAAAAAAAAATCTATTGCTGGAAATTCTCTAAAGCATAGTGATTACTGCTTACCCCATCTACTATTGAAAAGAATTGAACCTTCCATGGATCTATCTGGTCATTGACTCTATGAATGGTGAAACTATTAGATTTTATGGCTGATGTTGTTTGCTTATTTTTTTGTAATTCAGATGTGCTATTATTTTTGGTAGCTTTGACAATGTTTTATGGTGATGTTGCCTACATCTCATTTTATGGACTGTTAAAGACCACTTTTTAATTCTGGTTAGTCTTGTCATCATTGTCAATCTATCTTCGGCAATATGATGCTCAACCTTTATTTTTTATACTAAGAGAATTTTTTGTCATCTAACAGCTGTAATCTTATGTAATCCTGCACGGCTAAAACTGAGTTAAACTTGATAGCAACATTAACTTTATAGCTCTTTTTTTTTTTCTTAAGCTCTCCATTGGTTCGGATGAATGCTTTGGTTTATGCAACGTGCTTTGCTGATGCTGCAAGGTATCTTTCTAGGCTGAATGTCTTGGCGACATTTTTTTTTTGTGCAAATGGATGAATGATCTAAAATTTTATGACTTGATTTTTCTTTCAGTTCATCAGAGTTATCACTGGCATATGCAAAGCTAATACAACATTTGAGCATATTCAAAGGATATACTGGTAATTATCTACTCACCGTAAATTTTATGTGACTGTTTTCTCCAGTTTTTTCTTATTTACTTGACTGAGATGCTTCAAGTGAATTAATTTTCTTTCTTCCTGTTGCGTGACAATGTTTTGTTGGTTTAGTGTAAAAATTGATGTATTTGAGATATTTCTGATGCCTCACCAAAATTATTTTTTTCCTCATCTGCATTAATTTCTGTCTTATGAAACATTTTATCAGTTCCTCTCATTTCCTTTCAGAGGCATTTAATGCACTGAAGCTTGCAGAAAAGAAATTTTTTCCTTCATCAAATCCACACATCCAGCTTCTTAAACTACAGCTACTTCATGAGCGAGCTTTACACAGGTATCCTGTTTGTTGTTAAATTTTTCTTCATTGCCTCCAGTTGGCTAGTTGGAAGATCATGTACTGCAAGGTTCCAGATGTCTCATTCTGAATGTACCTGGTCCAGGGGGAAATTAAAGACTGCTCAACAAATTTGTGATCAGTTTGGAGTTCTTGCTTCATCTGTTTCTGGAGTGGATATGGACCTTAAGACAGAGGCTGGTCTTCGAAATGCACGAACTTTACTTGCAGCAAATCAGTTTAGCCAAGTATCTCTCATCCTTGCTATTTTTACTTTTACTAATATTTGTCTGGTTTCTTGGCTTCTTGGCTTCTTGGCTGAGGGTTGAGGCAATTAACTTGTGCAAATTCTTATCGTTGCAAATCAACTATTGATTTATTTTGATTGATACTTTCTGCTTTACTAGCATGCCATACGGAAGTACAGGCTCATATTTACATGCAGGAAAAATGTGTTAATCAATTCATATTTAGTTGACTCCAATTTAATAGGCTTGTGGGTTTGTTGGTGGATCGTGGACACATATAGTGCTATCATTATTTCTTGTTAATAATTTGCTTGATTCCATTTGTAAGTTATGTTTGAGTTGCTGGATTGAATAAATCTGCCATGTATGTGCATCTAATAAGTAGTTCTAATTAGGCAGCTGCCGTTGCAAGCAATCTGTTCTCCACATGCTACAAGTTTAACATGCAGGTTGAGAATGCCACTGTTCTTCTTTTGCTTGCTGAAATTCATAAGGTAAAGAAACACATGACCTATTGATTTCTTTCTGAATTCCTCATAGCAAACTTATCTTTTTCCCTTTTGATTTTGTTAGAAAGCTGGTGACACTGTCCTTGGACTGCCTTATGCATTAGCAAGTTTATCATTCTGCAAAATATTTAATTTAGATCTACTTAAAGCATCAGCCACCATCATACTTGCCGAATTATGGCTTGCTCTTGGATCAAGTCATGCAAAGAAAGCATTGTCCCTCGTTCGTCTTGCTCTTCCTTTGATTCTAGGCCATGGAGGGCTCGAGCTGTGTGCCCGGGCCAACATTGCACTAGCAAAATGTCTTTTATCTGACCCAACCTTCTCCAGTGAGTATGCATGATCCTACACATCTGCATTGTTACATTGCTACATAGCAGCATTGTTAGATTTCCTGTATACACGACTTCTGAAATTTAAACCTGAAAACCTAATTTGAAATTATGTACTAATTTCTGATCGCAATCATATTCTCCAATTTTCTTCATTCAGTTTCAGAAGACCCTGATTCAGTGCTAGATCCTCTAAGCCAAGCTTCTGAAGAACTGCAAATTCTGGATGTGAGTTGTATGGTGCATGTCTATCTCATTAATGTTACTATGGTTGCTATTGTATCTCTCACGTTGCACTGCATCAGAATTCAGAAATGTTATCTTTGGCCAGTTCAAATTATTTCGAATTTGATTTTATGCTTGTTACAAGTGCATTCTTTTGCAGTACCACGAAAAGGCTGCCGAAGCTTTCTATTTGATGGCCATCGTATATGACAAACTTGGAAGGCTAGATGAGAGAGAAGACGCAGCATCTTCTTTCAGAAAGCATCTGCTTGCACTTGAAAATCCAGAAGACGAAGAGGATGTGTTTAACTTGTAGGATTGTACGATCATGGCTTGACAAACTAAGAATTGGGGAGATAAAATCCTCTGGAACAGCAGTTACTGGTGGGAGTACCTACTATATAGAATCGCATTAACTGTAGTTGAGTTTTTTCTAACACTGATAAATTATATTACATGATGTCGAGGGAGGTGGTTCTAATGTCAGCATAAACAGGTAGGCCATTCCTTTTCATCAAATAGAAGTTCAGATTATTCGGTGGTGTGATCTGTGTCTTTTCTTGCAGTTATTCTTTGCCTTGGAGTTCACCGCGGATTTTCAGACAGTGTCTAATCGTAGAATTTTTTACTACATTGGTTTTTTTTTTTATTGTGCCCACTTTAATTATGTATGGAAGTGAACCGACATGTTCGGTGACAAGTCAAACAAGAGCCTAATTAGCCGTGTTTTGTCTTCACTTGTTATGTAGCAAAAATACAAAAATAAATAAAAAGAAGCGATTAGTGTTTGATTTTTGGGCCTTGAATTGCAATTCGTTCGGTATCTTTCCAGGAAAACGAAGCTCAGGTGGGTTGTCTTTAGTCTTACTCCGTAGATGATATAAGATCTTTAAATTCTAGGCAACAGGATTTACATTTGTAATATAAGAAAGAACTACGAAGGAAATCCAATTAAAAAATCACTCACAAGTTTGAACAAGTAAAAATTAAACACATTCATAGATTTCCTTCGCTTTCCTTTCGTTTCGACAGCGGGATTGGTAGAAGGCGAGGACGCCGGGAAGCAGTGCCGGAGCTAGATAGGCCGGCATGACGATGCCAGCTAGAGCTTCCTGTCTCCCCCTTGCTTTGACGTGGGAGTAGGATCCACCAATGATGGACGAAGACATTGACAAGTTAACAATAGCCTGTGCATTAGAACAGAACACAAAACCAAAAGAGATATTTTTTTTTATTAAAAAAAAAGCATGATCGAATACATTTATTAGTGAAATTTCCTTTTCCTCTACCCACTTAAAATGCCATCGTTTGAAAATTATTTAGCAGCGGTTCCATTAAAGAAAGTGCACAAAACACGACTTGTGTTTAGATATTTTCATTATTGCTCATGCTGTGATAATTAAAAGTCCACAACGAGGAAAGAGGATAAAAAAAAGAAAAACAAATTAAATAGTCTAAAAGAAAACGAAAAAAAAAGAAGATGGAACTCCATCACTGTCCCTCACTGTGCACTGCAATTAACACGAACCCAGTACAAGTCGGACGCGGGGTGGAATACGAAGCCGACAAACTTCGCTATGCGACCATTCGTTCGTTTACGGTTTACTCCTCTTCCTGGCACAGGGCCCGGAGGAGCTCCGCCTCGGCCTCACCGCCGGAGAGGAGAAGTCGACGGAAGAGCTGGACGGGGCAGGGTATGCGGAGAACGCCACGCTGCTGGTACCCGTACTCCCGGGCCGACCGACGAAGCAGCGCCGCGAAGGCCGGGCGGCTCAGCAGCTCCGCCGGGACCTCGAACCGCTCCATCTCCTCCCCCACGAACACCGGAACGTGCCCCTCCGTCGCCGCCACTTCCTTCCCCACCGACGCCTCGCACTGCTTCGAGGAGGAGAAGTCGGCCACCCGCGCCGGCCGCCACAGCGACGGCTTCATCGTATCGCTTCGACGGTTCAGATCGCTCAGCGGCTCGCGCGGCAAGAATCGGCCACCCCTACGCCTGGCCTGTCGACTCCGCCCGTGTCCGACTTATTTATACCCGAATTAATCTAATACTTCAAATATAAAAACTATTTTGCATCGACAAATAAATATAAAATAAAGAGAAAAATTACTTGTCGGGATAAGTGGCAGGTACCCAGTTAGTCGAACGGTACTTTTCTGCACTTGTTAGGCTTTCTTAGTCTGTGGTGGGCCCTATATCTTGCCTAATTACCGGAGTGGCAGGTGTGGTCGGTAACGTACGGAAAATTAGCACAAAATGCAGCGTTATTCGATATATATATAAAAAAAGAATATATACAAACGGGGAAAGCGCGGTCTACGTGGCGAGCGAGTAATTGGGAACTAAGTATTTTTAATTACACCTAATCATTGAAATCGATGTGTTTATCACCCGAATCATCACATCGATCCATTCCACCGGCCACTTCTTCTAATTTTAATATATATTTTTCATTCATATTGTGGAAAATGAAGAATAGTCTTAAAAATATATAATTAAAATTATTGTGGATCACGGGCGTAACTTAACCTTGGCTTGCGTGTCCTGCACATGAAGTCTACTTTTTTTTGTGTGTGTGTCGGATTCCGGTAAATCCGGTGCGACGTGACGAGGCGTCGTTGAGTGCTTCGATTTTTAACGGTGGTGGAGATCTGTTGGATCGTCTGCCTCCGCCATTTGCTTCTCTTAGTTTGTCGCTGCATGGGACATGCACGTGAACGTGCACGCTTTCTTCCATCATCGAATAGTCACAGTAGGACAGCCTCGGCCCTCAGAAACGCGGTGCAAATAGTAAAATATTCGATAGAATAATTAAATTTTAAATTCTATCTGAGGCGGAAAAAAAAGGATTATTTATCTCCAAAATTAATTTCAACATCTGAAATATAACGGCAGTAGGACAATTTATAAGAGATCATTATCATGTTAATTACTTAATGACAATATTTTCATAATGTCATACACATTAATATATAATTATTTTTTTTTAATAATTGATTTGAATTTTAATCTAGAATCGACATTAATATTAATCCTCGAATTTGTACAGAGACTGCTTTATCTCACCTACGTTTGATTAAGTTAAAAGATGATTTTTAAAAAAATAAATAAAATTAATTGATCAATCAATTATATATTAAGCAATGAT
>JBAMHZ010000097.1:312213-325273 GCA_037177395.1 Alpinia galanga | reverse complement strand
TAAATGTGATTCATGCGATGCAAAAGGTTTTTAGTTCCATTCTCTATGATGCTTTTGTCTAATATTAAATTATATTGTACAAATAAAAGCTTTTTTCTTTACTGAATTTTGTTTTTATATATTAAAGTAAAGATACGAAAGAAGATCAATCAGAGAGTAATTATAGTGCAGATCACTGTCTCCCTTTCATCTGTTCCTGCAAATATAAGTAAAGAAAAGATGTGTACGATTAGTGTTCCTTTCGACTAAAGGGTAATCATAATGGAGCACAAAGAGGGTTTCTTTGAGGAAGAGTCTAATTGACGAAATTGTTTAATGGATAATGATGCAAATAAAATAAATAATTACAAACTTTTGCAGCCATCAAGAAACTAGAGGATTAGTTTTGCTTAATTGAGATTAATAAAAGATGTTTTCGACTATAGTTACGTACTTCGGCTTCGCGTCGAATTCAATCGTCCGAGTCTGAGATTAACTGACGGCGCGACCGTTATGGTTATAGTAACCGTCGGTAACTGTCAGTGCCGGTCGTCGTCTGTGTGCGAGGGGCTCCGCCAGAATCCGGCGTTGTGGAATAGGGGCCACATCTCCTTTTCCACCTCTGTGATCTCATCAGCCGGCGTCGCCTCCGCCGTTTCCCCCTCTGGTGCGATCGCCGCCGCGCCCTCCGACATGGCCTCGCCGGACCTCGCGCTGCGCTTCCTGGCCTCTTTCCTCTTCCTGGCCTTCTCCTTTCGCTTCGCTCGCGCCTTACGCACCAGGCCACAGAGCGCCGCCGGGACCCGCACCGACGCCGTTAGCAGGATGTCTAACAGCACGGCGGGGCCGCAGCAGCATACGGCGGCGCAGTCCGCCGCCGCGCTCCCGGCCACCTCGCCACACCGCGGCCTCGAATTAGGCCGCTTCGAAATCGCAGTCCGCCGCTCCGCCGCCTCCGTGAGCGCTGCCTCCGTTTCCACAGGCGGGGTTGAAGGCGGCAGAGGCGGAGACGGGCTGCGCCGCGTCTTGTCGCTCGCCATGGACCAGCGCCTCTCCTCGGCCTCTTCTTCTTTTTCTTTCTTTAAAGAAATGTCTCGATCTAAGCTCTGGAATCGGTTTCGGAACAGAAGAACGTGGGGAAGGTGGCAATCGCAGCGAGGTAATCGCCGAGGAAACACGACCGGCCGTCGCTTTTTACAGCTACGATTTGACCCGTTCGGGGGAGTTTATGGGAAATTTAATTAATTAGAATACGGCAACGGCTAATAATTATTATCCTCATTTTATCGGCGCCTTCGTAGGAGTTCTTCGTGCCATCCAACTCTGTGAAACCTTTCGGTTCATGCACTCCTTTCGCTTTATTTTTACAGAAAATTTCCCTAAATTTATTTTGTTGTTTAAAATGTCTCTACATTAATCTGAAGGTTATTATTTAACCCTTTGATTTCAATCATTTAATTTAAATTCATTAATGATCTAAAAGTAATAAACTGCATTAAAAAATTCACCATGATGATTCTGTCAAGCGCCCTTATATGGCAGTTCCAGTTTGACTTATTCAGAAGCTACCAATCATCTTCGATCACCAAAATCTACTCCACAAACTCCATTTTTAAATCTCTCCCTGTCCTTGTCGACGGCATTTGGTCTCGATTAGCTGTTGCTTCTTCATCAAGAGCAATGCCACGGCCGACGGACGGCCCTCAAATGGCGGGGGCGCTGCCAATGGAAATCCCTCCCCTGCGTTGACTTTACACCATTTTTCTGTCAACTTTAATTTTGGAAGTTGAATCGTAATAAAGCGCCAGTCCAACTGCCATTCTTGGCCTCGTCAAATCTCCAAGGGCCCATGACTCCTCCTCCACCGAGGGCGGTCGCGGCCGACCGCCACTCGCCGGCGGTCGACGACGACTCGCACATGATCCACAAGAGCAGCAAGAGGAAGCCGCCGGTCGTCATCTACATGGTCTCGCCCGAGGTCATCCACGTGGAGGCCAGCGAGTTCATGGCCCTGGTGCAGCGCCTCACCGGCCCCGGCGCCGTCGCAGGCGGCGACCCGTCCGCCAGCGTCAAACGCCAGCTGGTGATGCCAGTCAAGGTCAAGGCGGCGAGGGGGCTGACCTGGAGGCCTCCGACGTCGGTGCAGGTGCCGCTCACATCTCCCAGCGCCTCCGAAACGCTCTTCTTCCACGACTTGAATCCGCCGTCGACCTACGTGGTGCGGAAGGATGTGCAGATGGCGACGCCGCATGGTTGGTTGCTGCACGGGGAGTCCTCGCCGTGAACGGGAGTTCGGGAACTGTTCGCCCCACCTTGACGTCTCGGGCCGGTGGTCGGACCGGCGGAGAGCCGTTGATGGTATTAGTGGCGGAGCATCAACACTGAGATTTATAATTTCTATTCAATTAATTTCCTTTGACTAGTTTGTGAATCTGCCTGTGGTTTTATTTTGCATGTAAATATGCAAATCGAATGATATATCTTATTTTTGTGGTTTTGGGATTGGAATTTTTGCAGGATGTTTTGATCTCCTGTAAATACACTATAGTTGAGGATTTAATCATGAGTTCCTACAAATTGAATTGAATCGTACGTCCTACCATACCATTGCACTATAACTCTAGAGACACGATCTCAACCTCTATCATTCTTAGTTATCATAGTCATTGTAAATAATTGTAGAAATCACACTATCAACGTAACGCAGTCATTATGAATCGGGATGATAATGAATCGGATTTTATATCCTTAGTTCCTATCCTCATTTACATCTCCATCCCTATGAATATTTATTAAATTTGTAAGAGAACAATAAAGATAAAAATTATTGAACTAAGCATAATAAAAATAATAATAAAATATTAAAAATAATTTATCTAATATAGATAGAATTTTATGAGTTTCATTTCCATATCTAAATCTGAAAATTCTCATAAAATTATTTAATTGAGTTTAAAAATTCTTTTATATCTTCCTCCATTTGAATCAAATATTAAAATTTTTATAAAAAATTGTCAATGAACCGACCACGTTAGATGTGCTAGTCCGTCGTTGCCTCTACTAGCAATTGACCCCAGTCCATTGTCACCGTTGACATTTGGCAGATGTGGCCAGCAACGTGGACTTCTCCCATACAACGATAAATAAAGGTATGATTTTGCTTCTCACGTCTCCATCTCAAAATCTCATCTCTCAATTTGAAATTGATTTGACCGTCGAAGGGTCGCTCCGACCATGCCGACGCTTACTAATGCAGTTAAAATGCAGGATAGTCTTGCCGCTTGAATCTCAAACGGGGCAGTGCAAAGTCCCCTTGTTACTTGGATCTCAAGCGGAGTGGTCAGGACTCAGGAAGAAAGAAGAGAGATGTTTGGGCGCGGAAGGAAAACCATCAGTCAACGTATGTCTGCATCCAAGCAATCAAACTCAAATTACAAAGGCGATGGACGACTATATCCTAAATTATTACATGTTTCCCTTGGGCATAGAGTAGTTTTTCCCATCCTAAGTTGTTGGCATCCACGATGAGTAGAGCTTGCATTATCCAAATTTACTTTCCAAGCTGTGAGATCACAGGAACTCCTTTAATCTTCGACACTACATCTGCATCCACATAAGAACTGACCCTGTTAAGCTTCCGCTCGACGAGTAGACACTATGTTTTTCAAGTACTTCTCCACGTTGTCGAGTCCGCAAAGCTCCTTTACCACCGGCATGATTGCGGGTGCCTCCAACTTAAAGAATGAGGGGGAGCCATCAGGTTCATTGATAGCAAGGAACTCCGAACGAGCCGCCTTTATCGCTTCGCTCGTTGCAGAATGAACTGAAGCAGCTAGAAGTAAAGGTGGCTCTCCGGAAGCTGCATGAAAGAAGCCACAGATCTGAGTATCAATCAAATTCAGAATCAAAAGGAGGCATGAGATTCTACTGAGACATTTGGTCAGTATCCTCGACGTGCATAGAAACAGATGGCACTTTCTGAATTTTACATAAACAAAACTACATATGATATATATTCTACTGCAATTGTTGAAAACTTACCTTTTGAGGAGAGAACACGCTTCTCATGAAGTCCACTTTTCAGCACTTTGATATTGAATTGCCTCGGAATGATGTCGAGACTCGGGATTTTGTATGTCCAAGTACCGTCTGAAACAGCTAGTCCATCGCCATTTACGACATACTCCTCGCACATAAAGAAACCAATTCCTTGAACAAAGGCACCTTCAATCTGCACAGAGTAGTTCTCAGAGCAGCATCAAATGAATGCTGATTGCAGAAACTAATGAAAAATTTTATCTATGGGTTTACAGGACCTGTCCCAAATCCACTGCAGGGTTTAAACTCTGCCCGCAATCATAAATGAGGTCTGTCTTCATAATTGTAGTAGCTCCGGTGAGAACATCGATCTCTACCTAATTATATTAAAGTGCAAAGTATTTTAAATCCGTGAGCAAACCTCACTGTAAAGATGGTAAAAGAGGCACTCAAGAGGAAATAGAATGATAAAAGAAGTGGATTATGGCAGCGTATATTAAGTTACCTCACTCATGGCAGCTCCATAATTAAGATAAATACAAGAAGTGCTTTCAGGAACCCAGTAAGCATGCGCTGACAAGTTAACAGATTGCCTAGTAGCCTGCAGATAAAAGAGAGGAGGTAAATCACAAGATGTGAAGATGAAAGAATGAACATGATGCGATTTATTCTAAGAATAATTAATGAGACATTGAAACATAAAATCCACAAAAGAAACATATGAACTTCCCAGTTCAGTTTAAGGAATTATATTTGAATAACAAAGAAAATATTCGAGTTTCAACCACAATAAATAAGATAAAACAAAACGGTATTAATTAGGATAGAGTTGTTTGAAGACTTTCAAATCTACCTTTTAAATCTTTGGTCAATTGGATTTTCAAACAAACTTATTCTCCTTGTGGCTAAGTTTAAAGGTTTAGGGTTGAGTACATGAATCTCATTGCACCATTGAACTTAATGAAAGGTTGTATCTCTAGTGATGCCCATACTTTAAAATGTTTGAGTCCAACAAAATTGATTTTTCTGAGTCATTAGTTTGAAATGACTCACCTGGACAATCAGATTATCCCATGAAACTGATCCCATTTGTGCTTCTAAGTTTTCCTTAACAGGCTTCAGTCTGTCAGCTAGAATTTTGCAGGACTCACGAACTGCTGCGCAGCTTGATTCTGATGTGGTACTCCCAGAAGTTATGCCTCCTTGAATTAAACTCAGTGTATCTGCCTGAACGACCCTCGCTTTATCCAAAAGATTTTGGCTTCCATCACCCCATAATTGTCCAAGGGCAAATGCCGCCATTTGTTTAACCTTTGTCCACAGCCCCTGACCTAATTCAATCCCTCCGACTTCAATGACAATTGATCCATCATCAAGAATAGATACTTTCCCTGGTCTTGACATTTGCATAACTTGGTATATAACTGGCACCCAGGAAATTCCTCGTTTTCTCCATTTATTGAAGCCATTAAAACGCTGTACCTTTTCGAGTCGTTCAGAATATCTTGCAGATGAAGTCAAATCATCAACTATGGAAGGTAGAGTATATTCCGGCACATCACCGGCGCCGACTGGATAAAATAGCTTGAGACTGTCGTACGTGTGGAGATTTTTCTTTTTAACAGAATGACTATCCATGGAGAGGAAGGATGCTACATCTTGGATAATGGCTTCGGCTATATACGATCCCTGTACTTCTCCTGGTCCTCGCATGGCTGATTTAGTCGAGACATTAGTCTTGCAAAGCTTGATATCAAAAGAAAGAGCACCCCAGTTGTACTTCTTTAGTGCTGTTACAGTGTTAAGCGGAATGAATGGACTAACATCATTTGTTATGCCTGCATTGATTAGCATATCTACATGCAAGGCTGTAATTTTTCCATCAGACTTGAAACCGACATCGTAGTTTATCTTCATCGGATGTCGGCCGCCCATCATCACTATGTCTGTCTGGCGGTCAAGATACATCTTAACAGGACGCCGCAATTTGAATGCTGCAAGAGCACATGCAGTTGCAACCTGAAGATCAGGGGGGAAAGTAATCTTTAGCCATTAGAAGGATTGATGGAGTAAAATAAAACACAAGAAAAAAATAAAATAAAGTGTTGGCGAATTGAATTCAGATGCTCACCGGCACTGACCGTAGAGCTTTCCCACCAAAACCTCCCCCAACTCTTCTTGTGATTACACGGACGTTGTGAAATGGTATGCCAAGGCATTTGGCAATCGTCCTTTGTGCAACCTCAGGACACTGGCATGAACTGTAGACCAGAATACAGTTATCTTCCTCTGGTATGGCAAGTGCTGTTTGTGTTTCCATGTAAAAGTAATACTGAGAACTAAGTTTCACCTGCAAACCATTGTCACATTCGAGCGAGTTATGGAAGTAGAAAGAGAACTTTGTTGCATCGAACATATCATCTACTTCATTTCATCACTTCTGCATTGGCTACCTATTGCTGTATATCGTTGCCAAAAAAGGCCTAATGCAACAAATTTGCACAAACTCTTTCATGACTCGAGATTCAGATCAGCAAGATAAAAATAAATGAAAGTTACCTCAGCTGCATGAATCTTCTGATCAGCTTCTGCCATGCCTTTGGAGAAGTCTCCGACCTTTTGGGGACGAAAAAAGGGAGGAATTTCAAAAAGACTAGATCTTTTAACAGCATCTTCAACTGATAAAATGGGAGGTTCCAGGTTCTCAGTGCTATACTTTACTCCTGCTTGTTTGGCAGCCATATTAGCAAGTTTCTGTGTCTCTGCGATCTAATAAACAACTAACTATTAGCTAGTTCATTGGCAGGCACAGAAACACACCTCCCAATTTTAATATCAAAAGGAAAAGAGATTGTGCAGAATCTAGCAAATGAAAAAAAACCATATATGAGAAATTCAAAAAAAAAAAAAAAACTGCACACAAGAAGAGTAGCAATGTACCACAATGCCAAGTGCCTGACCGGCACACTCTGCCAGAGAGTTGGCAAACAAAAATTCTGTTAAATTCATAACATCAAGTCCAACGTTTTGGCCTCCTTTTGGAATATCACCGGCACTGATATATGCAATGACTTTCTGTGATGAGGACGTAGAATTGAAGTGGACTCCTTTTACGTAAGCCAAAGCCCTTGTGCTGTATACAAATGCTCCATACAGACAATCTTTTGGAGAAGGAATATCATCCACATATCTTGCTTCACCTGATTACATAGCCCAAGTGAATGAGAGAATGGAATGATAAGCACTTGATTGGTGATCTTTAAAACCGAGATATGATGATCTATACTTGAATTGTATGTATATGCTTCCTAACTGTAAACAACAAATAATCAATAAATAGAGAGAAACATCTACAGACACTAATTGCTGATAGCTTCTTCAAACACAGACCAAGATAGTGATTTTTTTTTTCTTTTCAAATGATCATAATTTTCATCACCAAGCCATGTAAGTTGCAACTATTTGTGGCTGACTACATGGATCTTATCCCTCCACTCAACTCTGTGCAAGATCTAATATTTCTGACAGATTGTGATGTACTTAATATCAATGCCACAATTAACAAATAGAAGAAAGAATCTAACCTCAAACCTACTAAATATACAGTATATTAAAAAAGAAAACAGTTGCATGAATTTACCAGAGGCTTGAATTTCAGCTCCAGCTTTCTTGATAGGCTCACCGACAGGATAGTAGTCCTTGCTAAATTGGATTGACTGCCTTGAAGATAAGACGTCATCAACGCTACGGGTTAGCGTACAGTTTGATTCCTTGTAAACTAATGTATCATCATTTCCATTAATTTTGCCATTAGGATATCCAGTAAGTTCGAAAACACCAGAAGTATCAGCATGCAAGTTTTTCTCAGGCACATGCAACTCTTTAGCCAATGGTCCTAGAAATTTGAACAGGAAACCAACTGCCAGACTTGATCTATAGTTTGAATGAGGAATGTCTTCTTTTGGTATAATCGTTTTCCTAAGTAATTTTGTAGCTTCAAGTAAAACTGAGGCAGTGAGAACTTTACCAATCAGAAAGTTCTCAACTTCCTTTGCCCTGATAGCATGTTCACCTCCATAGGCTCCATAAGCCAATTTTAGATCAAGTATAACAGAATCCCCAGAGTTCTTATCCATTCTAACATTAGCCAAGAAAGCTGAGTTCAGATAAGAAACAGCATTCCCAAGAGGGCGCGGAGCTGCTCGGTATGTCTCAAACAGGATGCTGGACTCACTCGTAGATGCAGGAATAGTGTGCTGATTTGCTTCAGAACATGACTCCATTGTGGAACTCCAACAAGGAATATGTATGCTTATAAGTATGGTTCTGTTATCACATGGATGTCCTTGTAAAAATTCCTCCAGGGAAAGAGTAAGCCTTTTCGAAGGCATCTGAAGACACAAAGTAGATCCAGTAGCAAGAAGTATTGTAGCAACATCTGAAGCAAATTGATTTCTTTGTGCCATAATAAGGTTGCCACCCAAGCTTGCCGTATTTCTGACAAATGGCGTAGCCACCTTATCCATATGTTCAGCAATCTTAGCGAAGATTAAACTTTCTTTGGATTGAAACTTTCTTTCTTTTGCCTTATTCAGCTCTTCAATGGCTGTGGAAATTGGTACAGCTGCTCCAAATACAATTCCACTGTCGTCCCTCTTGATCATAGAGAGTTCTGGTATCCCTTTGAGATCAATGTACTTATCATACAGGTCTTTTTCCTTGTAAACACCAGACCCTGTGTTACCGACGACCAATTTCACACGGCTTTCGTTGAATTCGATGGAATTCAAAAGTTTATAGAGTTCTTCGATGTTAGAAGGTCGATACCAATGGCACTCTGGAAAGCTGACATCCTTTGAATTCTCCAAACTACCCATTAAAGATTTGATCTCAGATTTCAGAAAATCAGGAAATGTGGAGATTGCACTTTTGCTGTAACGAGGTAGTCTATTGATGTCGGCGGCTTCTTCCCCTTTCTTCCAGAATGTGTTCAGACCCAAATCCTCCAAGTCCACATCGACCGCAAAGCTCTTGCAAGCGTCTGCAATGGGTCGATAGCCCGTGCACCGGCAAAGATTCCCTGCGACAGCCTTCTCGGCTTCGGATTTTCGAATCTTTGAAAACCCGTTCGGAGGTTCAGGCCTGCTGCTTTTTTCGGCGTTAGTGAGGGCCGAAAAGAGCGACATGCACATGCCAGGAGTGCAGAAGCCGCACTGGGATGCATGGAAACCTGCAAACCTCTGCTGAATCGAATGGAAGCCATCCTTGCTGTTCCCAAGTCCCTCGGTGGTGGTAACCGAGCAGAAACTGATGCTGCAGAGAAGCGTCAAGCACGAGCTGACACTGAATTCTTTGACTTGATCGGTAACTGGATCATATGTGGAGAGAAGAACAACGCAAGCTCCACACCCACCTATTCCACGGGGTCACAGAGTCACAATGAAGTGCGAACTTTTATGGCGCCAATTAACTTTTCAGTTCAACTGAAAATCCAATTGTGAAAGGAGAAGAAGGGAGAATCTCACCCTCGCCGCACCCAAGCTTGGCCCCTGTGAACGGAGTCTGCGTCCTCAAGAACTCCAGCAAGGTGGTCGACGGATGGACCTTGGCGAGCTCGAAGCGCTCTCCGTTGATGGTGAACACCAGCTTCGGCTCCATCTCCGCCTGCTCGCTCCAGCTACCTCATACTAGTACACACATGATAAAGAGAGGGACTGCGGGAGGAAAAGTGGCAAAAACTAGGATTCCGGTGGCGACAACGTCGACAACCAAAGGTGAGAAATCGACGTGAGTCGATAACCAGATAAATGCTTTGTAATTTTTTAAAATATCTCTAATATTTTTTTGTTTGTGCCAAAATATTTGAATAACTATCCTAATAATTAAATCTATTTTTGAAAGAAAAAAAAAGGAGCTTTATTGTACATAAATATACGATATATTCCTGGAGACTGCAATCAAAATACATCTGAAACTATCAAACATTTCTTATTTAAATACGCAAACATTCATTTATCGTCACGCACACGGCACACGGCACACGGCACACGGCACACGGCGGCACACGGCACACGGCACACGGCACACTCCATGAGCAGTAGGCACCAAAGCTTCCAAGTATTTCTCCAGAGTGTCTAGGCCACACTAGTGGCATGGTTGCAGGAGGATCAAACTGGAATGATGAAACAGAGCTATCGTTAGGGTCAGTTGAGGATAACTCAGCCCGGGCAGCTCGAGTCAGAAGCAAAGGTGGCTCGCCAGAAGCTGCGTGCAAGAAACTTGTCAGCTACTTGAAGCTTTAAAATAAGAAAGCTAATGGCAGCAAAGAGAAACGGGGCATTAGGATATAATTTGATAAAGGTCTGTTAACAAGAAGCAATTACATTCTAACCATCTTGGAGTTAGACATCTTGTTTTATCTACTTGAGTCAGTAATTGTTTCGTTTTAGCATTGAGGCCAATTACTTCTGAACAATTTTCTAATGTTGTGGATGAATATGTAGTGAAAGCTAAAATAGCTGAAGCATGTGTGTGCCTACCCTTGGAGGAGAGGACTCGGTCCTTGTGATGCCCATTGTTCATTACTCTAATATTAAAATGCTTTGGGATGGTGTCGACAGAAGGGATCTTGTATGTACAAGAACCATCAGAAATCACCAACCCATCCGAGTTTACCTCTAGTTTCTCATACACAAAAAATCCAATTCCTTGAACAAAAGACCCTTCAATCTGCAGAAACACTCAAATATAAGTATGTACATACTCGTGATTGTGATTTAGGATCCCAAAAGTAAAATCAATAAGACAGATGAAAAAAATAAAGAAGTAAAACCATGGAAACGTTCTCCAAACCTCTGTCCTGGATCCACGGGAGGACTGTAGGACTGTGTTAGTATATATAAAATTTATGTATCTTCTTAACAGTATAATATTATCCTTTTGTCCTTAAGTTCTTATGATTTTATTTTTGGGCTTCACCCAAAAGACATTATTTTAATGGATATATTTTTTTTCATCTTATAAGCACATAATATTTTTCATATCTTATCAATGTGAGACTTTGATTGTATTCTCAATACTCTCAATAATCCCCTTCAAACGAAGGACCACATTGAGCCTCTCTCGAGCCTATCAGTTCTCGAAGGACTTCCTCTACTTAATGTCCGATCTTTAAGTCACTAGGTCTTCATGTCAACTGTCTGGTCCTCCTGATCTAGCTGGACTTTCTACTAGTTATTTGATCCTTCTAATCCAACTGGACTTTCTGTCAATTATCCAGTCTGGTCCTCCTAACCTAACTGGACTTCTTGTCTGGTGTCTGGTTCTCTTGATCCAGATATGAAAGCTCCACTTCCTTTGTTCGAGGTGCATGACTTGACATAGACTATGACTCTAATACCAATTGTTAGTGCTTATAAAATTCACATAATATTATTCATTTGGATTTAATCCCTTATGATTTTATTTTTGAGTTTTACTTAAAAAGTCTCATTTCAATGGAGATATTTTTTCATCTTATAAGTACATAATCTTTTTCATATCTTACCAATATAAAACTTTTATTGTATTTTTAATACTTCTAGCAGTCATATGTAACTGCTCTCAATATCGTAGTAGATCCAGTGAGAAGATCAATTTCCACCCTAGAATGCATACAATTTCCAAAATCAAAAAAACTAGATAAAACAGACAAGCAATTAGATTACAAGTCAATTGTATGGATGATCTACAATGGAGGTTACCTCTTGGAGCTTATAGCAATGGAGGTTAATAGCAGCCCCATAATTTAGATACGGAGAAGTATTGTCAGGAATCCAATATGTACTTGCCGACAAGTTCACAAATTGTGAGTTTGCTTGCATTGTCCGAGACAATTGGTTAGCACGACACTAAATTTACACAAGAGAAAAATAGTTAATTCTTAAAAGCTGTAAATTTTTTTAGAGTATTTATCCTTCAGCAGCGTTAGCCTTTGATTGGGCACAAAGTACTTCTCATGATTTACCTCTTCTATATTAACTATAGGACTGATTGATAGAAATATTAAAAGCAAACGAATCACCTTTCTTACACAAGAGTTTGCCTGCATATAAGGTAACTAGTACATAGTGGATGAAATGAAGTAACTGCTGTGATTTCCAAAATATAAGCATGTCAAGGAAATCCCTAAAAGTGAATGCATAAGCTATCCTGCCCTTCACTTGCATAAGCTAGCTAACACATACACACTACAGAAATAAGCTTAGGGCAAATAGATAAATAGTAGTACATTTGCTTAATGACGTAATTACACACCTGGGAAATTAGGGTGTCCCATGAAACTGGTCCCATTTGTTCTTCTAATCTTTACTTACAACAACAACAATAACAATTAAGTCTTATTTCATTAGGTAGGGTCAATTATATAGATCCTTCTATGTCATTGAGTTTTATCTCCCACCATATCATTATTTATATTTAAATAAATTTTATCTTATTTTATTGTTGCTAACTAAGTCTTTTTTTATCTTCCTCTTCCACATTTAATGTGTGTATTTGTCATAGTTTTACATCGCCTAAATGGGACATTTATTTGTCGTCTAAGTACATATCCGTACTATCTTAAACGTGTTTTTCAGAGTTTTCCCTCAATAGATGCAACTTTAATTTTCTCTCTAATGTTCTCATTTCTTATTCTGTCTATCCTCGTATATCCACACATCCATCTTAACATCCTCATCTCTGCAACTCTCATCTTCTACTCATGTGCTTGAGTCGTAGCCCAACATTCAACTCCGTATAACATAGCAAGTCTAATTACAGTTTTGTAGAACTTCTCTTTAACTTTTAGAGGTATTTTACGATCACATAAAACATCCGACGCTATTCTCCATTTCAACCATCTTGCTTGTATTAATGTAAAACATCTCTCTCAATTCCTCCATCGTCTTGCAAAAATGATCCTAAATATTTAAAGCTCTTAGTTTCAGATAATTCGTCATCTCCTATCTTAACACTTGTCTCATTATGTCTAATATTGCTAAACTTAAACTCCATATATTCT
>JBAMHZ010000097.1:224543-252494 GCA_037177395.1 Alpinia galanga | reverse complement strand
CCAGAAAGTCTTGAATTGGTCGATGCAGAAAAAAATTATCTAAATAAAGCTTATTATTGTTGTCCTGTTCACGAGTGTTTCATCATGCATAATAAAATACATATATGTATGTCTCTAAATTTGCCATAAATATTTAATCTGTGAAAATAAAAATTAAATACGTATGGAGGTTCATAACACATTGAGTTAGTCCCTAGCTAGCCAATTAACTTACATCATCCTCTAATGATATTGTCCATAATCATATAACCATTAACCAAATTGAAAGTCACTCGTAAGCTAATTTCATTAGCTCATCATTTTCTAGATTCTCCTTGGTGGTAATATATATTAATAAATTCTTAATTAGAATTTCAATTCTTCGGATGCATTAGACTCACACTGGAGGCCCATCATGCAAAGCCCAAAAACTGAACTTGGATATCAATTATTATTAAAAACCAAACAGTTGGCCCTTAGCTAATTAACCCATATATATCATCCTCCACTAATATGGTCCATAAATATAAATCCAAATTAAAAAGTCACTCGTAAACTTTTGTAACTAATTATTTTCTAAATTCTCCTCAACACCGACATCGACATCGATGTCCATTGAACCATTCCATCAGACACTTATTTTTTTCTACGAGTCAAGTCAATGAATTTTTAATTTTAAAAAAAATGAAAAAAAAAAGGGTAAAGTTTGATAGAGCTAAATCAAATAACTTTACTTTCACAGCTAATAATATATATACTCTTATTATGTTACGTCGTCGTCGTTAATTGAATCTGTCGTAGTCAATCGCACAATCATAAAAATGAATACTATAATCAATCCCTAAATCCTAAACCCTTGATATTATCTAATTATAATTAAAATTTAACTAAATCACAATCAAAATCTGACCAAATTATGGCCACTAATATTGCAGCCACTAGTGAATATAATTGACTGGATTTCGACTGAATTACGATTGAAATTCAATTGCAATCCGATCGAACATGGAGTTTGACCAGATTGTAATTCGATCGAAATTCAAGCAAATAGTGGCTACCAGGACCGCGACAGTTGGTGACTACAATTAGTCAAAATTTGACCAATTTCAAATGATATCAATGATTTTTTGATGAAATTACTGTGCATCACATACAGTCACACATTAATCGCCATCCAATATAACAAAATCATATAGGATAGTGGATAACGAAGGTATTCACAGGTATTCACGGATGAGTGAAAGTATTCACGAGTACTCACGGATCAATTGTATATGGTAATATATATATACAATTCATTTTTAACATGCATAAATACTTTTATTATCTATCGTCCAATCCCTTTAAATTTAAGAATTAAACTGCATCACAAAAATGATTGAACAAACTATGAATAATAAAAAATCTTAAAAATGCTTACAAATGAGTCATTTAGAATAATATTTTTTTCTCTACATAGATATGTTAAAATAATTAAGAGAGACACGTATAAAATTGATTGACTGACTGAGTCAAAATTGCCTGCCATTGGAAGTCGTCGATCCACGCAGAAGTCATCGGTTCATGCCATGAGAACCACAAGAATAGTCCGGTCGCTGTCTGTCCCCTCGCTAAGCACTTGTCAAATTTTTAATCTCTATACGTTAATTTATCTGAACTTCCTCCACATGTAATTGTTCGCTGGATTGCCTAATTTTTCCCCTCAGATCACATATGAAACTAGACAAAATGTAAATATATCTTATTTAATTAATTTATTTATTTATTTATTTATATTTCTAAACAAGTCGAAACCAAAATGTAAATTATATTTTTATTAGGAGTTCACCTCTGTCTCAAAGAAGAATTGTACGTGGCCTACCCAACATACTTTTCATGCACTGAAGAAGATAGACCTACCAAACATACTATTAATTTCGCATACCAGGCCACTACTGCACTCTCTTATTGTCTCAAGCTGGTCAGCAAAATCGATCACAATTAATGTCTCCTTCTGCCTACCGCCACCACTTCCTCTTCTTCTTCCTCCTCCTCCTCCTCCTCTTCTCTTCTCCGAGTCTCATCGCCGCCCAACTGTTGGACAACATCTGCGGCACCACTGGCAACTTCACCGCTAACAGTACCTACCAAACCAATCTCAATCGCCTCCTATCCTCCCTCTCCCCCAACGCATCCGCCTCCGGGTTCGCCACCGCCACCGTCGGCCAAGTCCCCAACCTCGTGATAGGCCTGGCACTCTGTCGCGGCGACGTCAACACCACCGAGTGCCGCGGGTGCCTTGACACGGCGTCGCAGGACTCGCAGCAGATCTGCCCCTTCAACAAGGCGGCCATCCTCTGGTATGACTTCTGCTTCCTCCGCTTCTCCAACCAGCAATTCCTCGGCTCCACCAGCAACGACCCGGAAATCCTTTTGGGCAACACCGCCAACGTCAGTAGCCCACAACGCTTCAATCGCCTCCTCAATTTTTTATTCAATTCGACCCTCGACAGCGCAGCCGGGTCGGACACGCGGTTCGCGACGGGTGAGGTGAGCAACTACACGGCGGAGAGCCCGACGGTGTACGGTCTGGTGCAGTGTTTACCCTACTTGTCGGCGTCTCAGTGCCAGCAGTGCGTGCGCAGTCTGTACAACCCACTTCCGTCGTTCCTGCAGGGGAGGCAGGGGGGACGGGTCCTCGGGGTGGTATGCACCATGAGGTACGAGATCTATTCCTTCTTCGAGGGCGTACCCACCTTGAGGCTCACGGCCCCGCTGGAAAACACCACGAGTCCGGCCGCGCCGCCTGCTGCAGCACCTCCTCTCCCTGTCCCCGCCTCCCGACCAGGTATAAGAATTGTTAATTACGCCAAATCAAAGTCATTAGAAATGAATTTCTAGCTATCAATAACAATAATTAATTCCGTATGTATAATATTATTAACGGAGATTTATTTGTATCCTTCATTAGAGATAATTTTACATTCAAAACGGTGTACAAATGGTCTGATTCGATGAAATAACAAAGAATAATTTAGTCGAATAGAAGAGAAACATCTGATATGAGCATTCTGAAATGGGTTTTTTTTTTCCCCCCTTGAGAAATAAGTTCAGCTCTGGCTTATTTACTGACGTCTGGCAAGGGACGATGTGTCCAACCATCTATTGACTATTGATTTCCCAACGCACTGTGAGCCATCGCGTTTGGACAAAGCAAACACACCACTATATATGACTATGGTTAGTGGCTATGAGTTATCCTGCCCATTTGTCTATTTCTATTCGAAATAGCTAGTCATCAATCACCAATCCAAGACGTCACTGACGTCAAGAAAAGTCTCCCGTTAGAATCCACCCCTGATTTCATGGCACTGTCATTGTCTTGCCAGCGACGTGACACTAATATGCAATGGAAAGTTATGGTAGCAGAGATCCTTCTTTTACTTCCTAGCAGTGGATGAGGACCAAAACTTCTGAGATATTTATTGTCTGAAATGCTTGTGGAATAAGACGTCTTAAGAATTGTTTTCCACCGAGAAAAGTCAAGAAATATTATTAGTCATTGTTATTACAGGAAGGAAATAATGTCTAACATGCAATATTGATTTTAGATGAAAAAAAAATGAAATGTTGTGATTTGCATCAGGGAGAAAGAATGCAACTGGAACTGTTCTAGCAATTGTAATTCCATCGGTGACTGCGATATCTCTCATCTTCTTAATTTGCATTTGCTACTGTAGGAGGAAGCCGGCACCCCAATGTGAGTCATTGCACGGCATAATTAATTAATTTTATCGGGCTACATGATGTTTCTTAATCAACCTCTAAGTCGTTTAATCTCCCATCGATAGATGAAACTGAAGCAGAAAAAATCATCAGTGTTGAATCAATATTGTTTGATCTCTCCACACTACAAGTGGCGACAGCCTTCTTCTCTGAAGAAAACAAACTCGGCGAAGGTGGATTCGGAGCAGTTTACAAGGTATATCTAAACTTCAAAATTAAAGCATATGTTGGTATTAATTTCTTGTTATGTGTTTACATATTTTTCTTTAAATCATTTGTAGGGATTTCTTCCAAATGGACAAGAAATAGCAGTGAAGAAACTATTGAATGCGGGTCAGGGACTTGCCGAGCTGAAGAATGAACTAGTTTTGGTCGCGAAGCTTCAACACCGGAATCTCGTTAAACTTCTCGGAGTTTGCTTGGAGGAGGAGAAGATGCTCATCTATGAATATGTTCCTAATCGAAGTCTCGATTTATTCCTTTTTGGTAATCATCAATTTCTCCATTTTTATGCAATGTAAGTTGCAGCACTGCAATATTGTTAATTGATCATTTGAAAAAACACTGGTTACGTAGATCCTGTGAGGGGTAAGGAATTAAGTTGGGCAACGAGATACAAGATCATCGGTGGAATTGCTCAAGGCTTGCTTTACCTCCACGAGGAGTCCCAGATAAAGATCATACATAGGGATTTGAAAGCCAGCAATATTTTGCTAGATGCAGAAATGAACCCCAAAATCTCAGATTTCGGCTTAGCCAAGCTTTTTGAGGGCGACCAGACTCAAGGCACCACCAACCGGGTCATCGGGACTTTGTGAGTATATATATAACTTCGCCAACAGATCGAGTAATCTGCTATTTGCCTTCTCTGTCGTTCAAATTTGATTAAATTTGCTTGGTTTTTTATGTATTCAGTGGATACATGGCACCGGAGTATGCAATGCACGGTAAATTCTCAGTAAAATCAGACGTGTTCAGCTTCGGCGTTCTGGTTTTGGAGGTTTTGACGGGAAGAAAAAACATTGGAAGCTATGATTCTGAGACTGCAGAAGATCTTATAAGCTTCGTAAGTAGAAGTTGTTTCTTTTTTTTTTTTTAAAAAAACAAAAAAATCTAATGAAGCGTATAGTTAACTAATGTGTCGATGCATTGTTTGGAACAGGCATGGGAGAAGTGGAATGGAAGTGCTGCGCTGGAGATTGTAGACCCTGTTCTGGGTGACGAGTACCACGGCGGCGACGCGCTGCGATGCCTCCAGATTGGGTTGCTGTGCGTGCAGGAGAATCCATCGGATCGGCCCAGCATGAGAACGGTGGATCTGATGCTGAATTCTGAAACAGTCTCCGTGCAAACTCCTTCCAAGCCTGCGTTTTGCAATGCCAAGAGCTTCAAGGACGTTCAGGTCTCCAACAGCTCCGCTTTACCGGTCGGTGCATCGGAGAAGAGCGGCACTCGATCCTTGCCCATGTCGCCCAACGAGGTCTCCATTTCGGAACTGGAACCCAGATGATAAATTAATGAAACTCTCAAGGATTGCGTTAATTAGCGTGGTGTTGTATAGCTAAATAAATCGTCACTTTCCTTCTGCAAGCTATAAATCAACCAGCCGGAGCAGAAAGATGATTTTCCAGCTGCAGATTACTGATTACCGAGTGCGTTTTAGGATCTTGTGAACTCAATTTTGTTTTCTCTTCTCGCCCGACCGAGAATCACGAGTCTTTCCTAGCTTTGACTTTTATTTTCTCCGTGTGAAATTAATCGCTGTGTCTGGGACAGATAGAGATGGAGACATGGATGACTTCAGGGGCTATGTCATCGCATCACCCTCCTCAATTGACTCGTTCTTCTTCACCAGTCTGTTGTTTAGCATGATCAAATACAAAGCTGGAAAGCGAACGATAATAAATGATGATGTATTAAATATTAATCAACAAATAAATTGTTTTTTTTTAAACAAACAAACGGGTAATTATTGAAATAATATATGTATCGTATATATTAGTGGTTTTTTTACAAAAAATATTTTTGTGTATTTATCGAATTATTGATCTCGGATCAGAGCAAAATATCTTGTTTCAGTTTGACTAATTCTTTCCTGCTGCAAGATTTTGGAAGTCAATTTATTGACCAATTTCAACGCACTCACACCGTAGCAAACTAGAGTGCAATTGGAGTCTAATTTTCACGTTCCATTTCCAATTCCACCATGGCTTCTTCCTTCTTCGTCTCCCTTCTGCTTCCCCTCCTCCTCTTTTCTTTCGCCGGCGCCCAGGAGCTGTTCCACAACTGTGATGCCACCGCTGGCAACTTTAGCAACAACAGCACCTACCAATCCAACCTCGAACGCCTCCTCTCGACCCTCGCCTCCGACGGCTACGCTACCGGCTTCTTCAACACCAGTGTCGGGGGCGGCTCCGACGAGGTGTTTGGCCTCGTCAACTGCCGCGGAGACATCAACGCCACCGAGTGCCGCTCCTGCCTCGACACCGCCAGTGCCGAAGTCACCCTCGACTGCCCCGGTAACAGGGGGGCCGCGGTGTGGTACGACTTCTGCCTCCTCGGCTTCTCCGACCAGCCGCTGCCCACCTCCTCCTCCAACCGCCAGCAGCTGGCTTTAAACAACGTGGACAACGCCACGGATCAGATCCGGTTCGCCTGGCTGTTGGGGATGCTGATGAACCGGACTGCCGACGCGGCGGCCAATTCCAGCAAGCGGTTCGCGATCGGGGAGGCCAGCTACTACACGGAAGCGTTCCCCTCCATCTACGACGTGATGCAGTGCACGCGCGACCTGTCGCAGGTGCAGTGCAGGGAGTGCCTGGGGACGCTGTTCGCACCGATGCCGCCGTCTTTGGTGGGAAAACAAGGGGGGAGGGTACTCGGCGAGAGCTGCAGCATGAGGTTCGAACTCTACTCCTCCTTCTTCGATGGTTCCCCCACCCTCAACATCTCTGTGCCCCCGCCGTTAGTGATGCAACCTGCTCCGGCGCCCAGCTCCTCCGGAGGTAATTAATTAATTCGTTAATCAATTAGCTGCTTATCAACATGACGATCTGCAACAGATAAATACAAGTATTTCTCTAGCAGTCTCCCCGCTAACTAATCGAAACAAAGCTCATCTAACTATTTAATTATATGGAAGAATAGATTAGTTCTACCAATTTTCCAAAGCCTTCTGCCGATTAGAAAAAAAATTATATATATAAAAAAGACTTAGCGAGGCGGAAAAACAAAGGAAGCTGACGAGAAATTTAGAAAATAAGGGGTGTTCATTGTACGACTTGATGGAAACATCGACTGGGAGTGGCCTGCGACCGGGAAGCTAATTTTTTTCCTTGATAAAATCCGTAAGTCAACTGAGGAAGGCAATTTCATTAAGATGTGCCACACCGTATAGCCGCCCCACGCCAGATTATTCAAATGAGGATGAGACGAAAAAAAAGGCATCGGCTTTAGAATGATTGGCTCAATAATATTAAATTGCGAAGAAACATACACATTCATTCTCTGCCAACTGTTCAGCAAGATGATATCCACGACATGGCATATCCAACTGTTCTGCTTTGAAAACACTCCTCGGGACTGACATAATTGGTAAGTATACAGGGTAATAACTTTGGGCCGATTTCTTCCTTTACATTGGTCATATCAATTTACTTCCTCCGCAATGCAATAGGGACAGCTAAGGGGCCTAACGTGGCGATTACACTTGTTTTTTTTCTTTCTGAATTTTGCCTTCTTTCAAGCCATTACTTTTTTGATTTGATGGATGCAGGAAGAAACACAACTGCAGTTGCTCTGGCATCCGTGATACCGGTGGTGTTCATATTATTACTGGCCTCCATCGTTTTCATTTGCTATCGGCGGCTGAGGAAGCAGGCGTTATTAGGATCGCTTTGTAAGTTACTGAAACAAAATCAATGCCATAGATTATGACATGACATGGACGTTTCAAGTTAACTAATTGGTTGCTCTTTCGATTTGTAGATGAGAATGACCCGGAGAAGATCACTAGTGTGGAATCTCTGTTGTTTGATTATCATACACTAAGAGTTGCGACTGGCAACTTCTCTGAGGAGAATAAACTTGGGGAAGGTGGATTCGGAGCGGTTTACAAGGTACGACTAATCGAACAATCTTCTTTTACTTCGCAAGCATGTAGTGGTACGTGCAGTACTGTACGCATGCATTCTTGAGCAGGGAACGCTACCGAATGGACAAGAAATAGCAGTGAAGAGACTCTTGAACTCAGGGCAAGGACTCGGAGAGCTCAAGAATGAGCTGATTTTGGTGGCTAGGCTCCAACACAGAAATCTTGTAAAACTTTTTGGTGTTTGCTTGGAGCAGGAGAAGATGATCGTCTACGAATACGTTCCCAATAGAAGTCTCGACACATTTCTTTTTGGTAATATATTCTTTTCTTTTTTTCCTTCGAACTATATATATATACACCTAGAAATGAATAAGTTAGTGTTGCAGATTAACACGAGATCTAATTTATCATAAGAGGTTTGAGGTTTAGATCTGTTCATAGGCATTGCTACTACTGGTATATCATATCGATCGGACAGTACCAAAATAATAAAAACTGAAAACAGAGATATCCAACTTATACTTAAGTAGCCGAGAAATTTTTGTGTTCATCTTTTTAGATTCAGGAAAAGGACAAGAATTACATTGGGGAACAAGATACAAGATTATCACAGGAATTGCTCGAGGCTTACGCTATCTACACGAGGAGTCTCAGCTAAAAATCATACATCGAGATTTAAAAGCCAGCAACGTTTTGTTAGATGCAGAAATGAACCCCAAGATCTCAGACTTCGGTTTAGCTAAACTTTTCGATGGCGATCAGACGCAGGGCATTACGAATCGAGTCGTGGGAACTTTGTGAGTTGACTATATATCCTAATGGTTAACTCATTGTTAAATATAAATGTAATAACATAACTACTGCTCACGTTTAAAAATTATAATCTCATTGCAGCGGTTACATGTCGCCAGAGTATGCAATGCACGGACAGTTTTCGAGCAAGTCTGATGTATTCAGCTTTGGCGTTTTAGTTTTGGAGATCTTGACGGGAAGGAAAAACACTGGTTCATATAATTCTGAAATGGCAGAAGACCTTATGAGCTATGTAAGTATATAAAGTACAGTGATTAAAAAAAAAAAGCTAAACTTTATATATTTATACATATATTGTTTGAAACAGATATGGGGGAAATGGGATGGAAGTGCAGCATTGGAGATCGCTGACCCAGCTTTGGGTGGAAACTATCAAGCGAATGAAATGCTGAGATGCATTCAGATTGGGTTACTATGCGTTCAGGAAAACCCATATGACAGGCCAACCATGTCGACTGTGGTTGTGATGCTGAATGCTGAAACTGTGTCTCTTCAAGCTCCTTCCCGGCCGGTATTTTCTATCGGCCATAGTCGCGTCGCCGTGGACTCAGCCTTCAGCTCGAACGCTACTGGTTATCAAATCGGAGCGTATGAAAGAGACAGCAAGTCATTGGTCATGACATCGAATGCAAACGATGTCTCCGTTACAGAAGTGGAACCTAGATGAAAAAAATACTACAGCAAATGTTTTAATCACTTAGCTTTTCTCCACGAAGTTAGGATGTTTGGTGCTTCAAAAGCATTATATATGCACATAGAAATTTTAGCTTGGTTTCCTATATTACTTTGCAGCTGGAAGAGAAACTTTAATATATATTTATACACCAACAGAATTGCATGAGCAATGCATATATACTTTTTTTTTTTTTTAAATTTGTAGATTTTAACTCTGACTTAATGTATATATCCACATCCTTGAGGGTTATTAATTTGGGATTTTCAAGCTAGTTAATGAAAATAAAGAAATAAATTAGTTTTTTAGATTTATGATATCTATACTGATCGAGAAAGATTTACCTCCGTTAACCATGGGCGAGTTGGACAAGGAGTAAAATCAGTAACTGCAGAAGGAAAAAAACAAAGGGTTTAAGCTGCAAAAGCAATGCTGTAGATCATACAACAGCAAAAGAAAGACAATTTGTGTTGTGGATTGTCATTTTATTTGTATAATCTTGTCATCCTACGAGTGTTCCAGTTAAAATATCATCGGACCATCGATTAGCATGTTGAAATATCAGTAAGAAGAAAATTACTGTCACTTAGCATGTTAAATAATCCAAAAAATGAGCCATTAAATAATAAGTTCACAATAACTGAATGATAAAAAAAAAGTTCTCAACAAATAAATTAATGGTTCCCCACATGCATAATTAATACTCGGACGCAAAAATGATAAATTACGCCATTATGTGTTTTCCAAAAGATTAAAAGAAAGAAAGATTGGGTAAACTAACACGGGAGGGAAGCGATCGAGTTATCATGATAAGTTAGAACCTTCTGTATAAAGTAGAGAACAATGAAGAAAGTTATCATTCTAACTCAGATATGGAGAAGACGCGCGTATAAATATAACAACTCAATCTTTTAAATAAATAATTAGTCAATTAATTTTAGCAAGTGTTTGAAAAGGCAGATGTATAAAATAGTCTTATATGTGTTAGTTTTTGTCTGAAAATAAGTTTAAACTAATTAATTATCAGCCACACCTAAAGCGTGATCAGTCAGATTTTTTTTCCTTTAAAGATTTTTATAAATTTAAATATTTTTAAGGAGAAGAACGAATATTGTTAAATATTGTTTAAATATTTTAGATTTATGATGAGTTAATGAATTATCAAAGAAGACACTTAAGTGAAGGCAGAAAATCTTATATGACAGACCTCTACCCAACTGCACTTAACTAACTTCAACTTGTTGAAATGATCGACAATTCCTATGAAGAAATGAAAACGAAACACAATAGGAAAACGAATGAAATTCACTACTCCATTCAATCCAGATGAATTTCTCTCAACATGTTCTCCTCTAATTAGCTTTCCCTAAATTGAGATTCAAGCTAGTTAGAAACAGTCACCTGTTATTGTTTCAGCTACAGCAAAGCTAGTGCAAGATTAATATTCTGGCCTTCAGTCTCACCCTTGATTCAACAAAAGCATTTTTAAGATAGAAAATTGAGAGTACAATAGCTAGTTAAAAACCCAAAAGCTAGTACTAGCAAAATTAATCAGTACACGAATGCATTGGAATAGCTAGAGACTCTTCTTTAAATTGATCTAGCAAGCAAGTCAACGCTGAAGCATCACATGAGCAGGCTCCTAATGATGGCAGCTTGATCGCTACTGGTTTCTTCGAGCAGCGTCGACAGTCTCTCGCTCAAGTCATCGACCTCCCGGTGCAAGCTTCTGATGTAGTTGCAGGTTTCCTGCAGCACCTTTGCTGCTGATGCCTGCACCAACAAAGATAGAGTTTGAATTGCAGAAATGGCCGCGTTGCTATACCTTGTTCGACGACACTTGAACCACATCAAAACTTACTCTATCGTTCCTGCGAATGCGGGCCTCGGGGAGGACGGATTGCAGCTTGGAGACCAGATCATTGATCTGTTCATCTGTGATCCTGGATGAGCCTGATTGCCTTGCTCGATTTCTCCTGCTCGACATCGTTTGATACTGTCAAAAGGCCAGTTAGAAGCTCAAGTGACAAGGTTTAAGACTTGTTATTGTAGAAGAGGAGGAAAAGGTGCAGCAGAGGAGGGACACATGAGAGCCAGGGAACTATTTAAATACTGCAGCTAGCTGAGAAGGTGCAGAAAGAGATGGAATATGCAAACCATGTTATGTTGTGCTTTTAAAAATCTGTACACAAAACATAAACTAAGCTGTTAGATTTGGACCAAAGCATAGCTAAATATGTTTACGAATGGATTAATTATAAAAAAGTGTTCTTAGAACCAGGCAACAGGAGGAAGATGCTGTAGCAAGATAATTGTTCACCCATGGCATTTTCTTATTAGATAAGAAATAGTTTTGCACACTTGAATCACTAGCTAGTATAGAGCTTTAAACGCTATACGAAATAACTCTAAACATGATTTGTTGAAGAAGATTTCTGATTATTCAGACAGGAAATTTTCAGAGTAAGAAATTTTTCATTTCATTGTAATATTCCACTCTGAGTATACATAAAAATATTTTCTTAGCCAACCAATCACAGCAGAGCATTTTGGATCTACCTAAAACACCCACCTCCTCTGATTTCAAATATTTGTATGTTTGAACACAATGCATAAACATATAAGATAGGACCCTGAAACACTAATAGAATAAGGGAAGAAGCTCACGAAGATCTAATGATGAACTGACACTGCTGCTAATAATTTCATTGGCATACAGAGAATTAAGTTAAACATAGTACTAATTAAGCTTAACTAACACTGATAAATTGTATTTAAGTAGCAAGTTGTAACAGAAAAAAATACAGATATATACAGTATCACCTGGATCAAACATTTAATTAATATTGTTAAAGTTAATTAATCAGTGATATATATTGTAAGTTAAACCGAGTGAAGTTTCCTTGCATGCTGCAGGGAGGCACATGATTTGGATCCAATCGACAGCGAAGACACTCAATTTAAATTAATCCTGGGCTTTTCTGATTTATAGTTTAATGCATTGGTACTGTACTGAACTTGGAATTTGTTAATAGCATCAGCGCCATGGAGGGATCCAATGAAGATGAGGCTGAGTTTCCTCCTAATTTCTACGTTTGGGTCAAAGCAAGAGAGATGAGAAATCACATGGAACTGTAAGGAGTGAAAGATGAGTGTAGTAGTTCTTGAAAAAAAATTTTTTCTCTTCATGCAAGTCAATTTGATCTAGATTCTTTCACATATATGTTTAATTAGTATAAGTAGCTGAGAATTTAGTTTACTCTAATGTTTGGCTATTTTTTTTTATAAGATTCTATTGGCGATTGCGCCCACTTTGATATTAACTGTTTCTGAAAGTTGTTAAGTTGGACGCTTACAAAAATACAGAAGGTGATCAATGAGTTTTTACAGGATCATAATAAACTTTAATGGTGGCAGAGAGAATGCACATGCATAATGGTCTTTTGACTAATAATTATTTGATTTGTGGTTATATAATCTAAATTTGTAGAGTTTACAGTCAAAAGTTAAATATTAAAATTTATATAATGATACTGCTGAGAGGAGTGTGCTTAACTTAGTTTATGGTGATTAATGGTATAATTATAAACATATGAGATAGATGATCACATGTGAAGAAAGATTTCTCTGAAACCAGCATGATAATATTCAATCACAGTGCATGGCCACCACACCATTTGATATGTTTCTATCTTCGAGATTTCAATATATATATTTCAAATTAGTAAATCCCTCGAGTGTACTGTAGATATTATGGAAAGATTATCACGATTGTAATAAATTTATTACAAGCACCATTAATTCTTTCATCATAAAGATTAAGAAGAGCCTCATGGCACCACATGCAAATTGTTCTTTATGATAGATTGGACCTTTGACATCACATTATTGTGATCCTAAAATTTTTTAATCGACCATCAACAAGATTTTTTTCTTCTTTTTAAATACGGGAAATAATCGTGTCGATATATGCATCGTCTAGTTTTGATGGTTTAGACAATTGGTTTTTGTTTTTATTTAAGATTGTACATAGGGAAGAGTGCCTTGGAATCATGGATTAGTTTGTACAGTTTGATGTGATCGAAAGTTAGTCTCAACTTTTAATTTCCATCGGAAAGAGTTCGTTAGAAGAATCGTGGATTAGTTTATGGTGCAGTACTGAGCAGAGGTTAATTAAGGAGCAAAGTTTATAAAATTGGCTGGATAGATCGATTCAAAGATTTATTTTGATTTGATCTGTTGGACTAACTGTAGAGTTTCTAGTTGAAAAATCTGATTCAATCGAATAAAGACAATAAAATATAAGATTTTGAATGATCCAATGAACATATTTATTGCAACTTGTTTACTTCATTGCCATTTACTTAAATGAAACGTTTCGGTAACTTTTAAAACAATGATATGTTTCATCTTAAAAATAATCCATTCACTTTCATCGACATTGACCTTAATTTAGTGAAAGTTGCATCGTTCAATTCTTTTTTTTAAAGTATAAATGCTGATAATTGTATTGAATATATGGATAAACAAATACTAATAGAAAGTATGAAATAACATTCTAAATATGATCATAAATGTTTTTTTTTTGTTAATGATCTTTTGTATTGGATGAGAAATTGATATTAAATTAACCATATGAGAGTTTTTTTTACGACTTTCTTCTTTAATGTGTCGCTCTCAGATTTTAGGAAAATTTCGTCTCTTCAAAATTATATGAGAGAGCAAAAGACCTAATTTTTTAATATAAGTTCGCAGTGCACCATTTTTAATTTATAAAGTGATAAAAAAAACTTTTAAAAAATTAATTCCATAATAGCATTTGATGCCATTCTTTATAAAGAAAATTACACACATATATAGCCTTATAAATATAATATTATATGCATATTACCAAGTGAATATATATATATATATATATAGTAGTATTGATCTAAGCCAAGCTTATCTGTCTTAGAATAATTTAATATCTTTAATCGATAATCTTACCTTTTTAACTTTTGAATCATGGATTTTGTTTTTAATTTGCCCTTTGGTCACCAGATATCCTTACATTGGATTGTAATGTGATATAAATCTATCCTACGACAAAGTTAAACTCCTTTTTCAAGTCATTATATGAATTTAATCAGCAACGTTTAATGAAAAATCTACTCAACCTAACTCGTTCATTATTAAATCAAACAACCAGTGTGTTTTAACTATCCAAAATCTAAATCTTCAATCAATCTCCTTTAGCGGGTGGATTAAGAAGTTTTGAATGAAGTGAAGCATCACTAATATGTATAAACATCCTATATTCATTTGTTAATACTGCCCTGTTGGCTCAGATGTTTTGGAAACAGTAAACCATATAGCTGTTAGTCGAGTACAAAGGTCATAAAGATTCTAGAGTAAAACAAGAAAATGAAATGGGTTAGTCTTCGACAACATTTCAGTGAGGTCCTAGCATTCTTCGTGGCATTCCAATATCTGTGAAGAAGCCACCATGGATTCTCCTATCTTCCCCTTCCCTGATAGAGTAGCTTCAAGTTGTTCTTTCTAACATCCACTCCTTCAGTACGTGTTTTAATTTGTTCATGCTTCTATTAGCATTCTGTAACAAAACAAAGTCAGATCCAGCAATTGAAAAAAGATGTTTTCGATTTGTAATTTTTGACAATTATATTATATATAATTGACCCATCGTTGATGAACTCACATTATGAATGGCAGCGACTCTCATTTCTGCATTTGTTATTTGAGACTCTATTTCTTCTTCTACTTGCACAATAAGCTGCCTGTGTGAAGCCTCTGCTCATCAAAACAAATAAAACCACTATGAAAAGGAACTATTATCCATTTTAGAGAATTGCATCAGGTCTCTAAAAGAAAGGCAAACTTCATCAAACTGTATGATTTGCCTTTTGTGAATTCAAGATCATGGGACATGAATATTATGAGCACAAGCAACACCTTCAGAAAAGAATAATCTAATTTTGTTGAAAACAAAATGGGCATACTCAGTGTATTAAGCTAGAAAGTTTAGTTACATAGTGTTCCATTACAACGCATCAGCTCTTGGAAAAAAAAAAAAAAAAGAGGACATAACAGAAGAAAGAAGGACCCAGCAAACTACGGGAAAGTTAGAGCAGGGAATGCCAACAGAAAAGAGAGAGATTTTAACAGACTGCCCCAAAAGAAGAGTAGAAAATAAAAGAATAATCAAACTAAAATGCTAATGCAAGTAATGTTGCGATCAGGCATCTTTAAGCTTCTTGTTCCTATCACATGATTGAAAAGATAATAATAGGTACCAGAAAACCACATAATAAGGGGTCTAGAGCCGGAACCTAGGGTTTGCTTTAGGAAAACAACAAGAAAGAAAACTTGGAAAACCACTAGTGCCATCATGCATTTACCTGGCATTACATCTGATACATAAGTCATGCTCGCTCATATAAGCCTGTTATTTGTTTATTTAATGTCTAATTCTCCTATCCTAACAATTCTCAAATTTGACTTCATGTGCTAACTACATAAAATTTTAAACACTTACGCTGCTTATCAAAACCACCCTTTAGCTGTATCTTGTATGCTTCTATTTCCTCGAGAGTGTTTCTGCAGACATGGAGGTGCTCACCTACCTCCTCCTTGAACTTGTTGTGTATGAACTCCAATCTTTCTTGTTGTTCTGTGACTCAGAAAATAATGAAATAAGCTAAAATAATTTAAAAAGCTGAGGAAAAAAGTACAACTGACAAGGACAATTGACAACTGAGGCATCTTGCAAGCTTATATTTGCTTAAACTCTAGCTTCAAATGGTAGCCTGGTCAGGTTAACAAAGTGAGAAAATACATGAAATTTCATTGAGCAATTTAATAATTCATCAGGTGAATTCATTGATCGCAGTGAAGTTGGTACCTCTGAATTTAGACTCTAAGCATTTTTCTTTCAATTTGCCAGCATTGAGGAACTTCCCACTGCAAATAGTAGAAGAGACTTTCATTCAAATGTTACCCCTTTGTTGCAAATGTGAATAACTTACATATCTTTTCCTATCTGAGATTCAGCATGTTGTAGTTGCTTGCATACTTTTTCCCTGGCATTTGAAAGTATATCTGAGCTTTTTTTGCATATTTGTGACCTTATTTTGGTTTTGAATCTTTGAAGAACTAGTGCCAGTTGGATTACAGCCCTATCACACACAGGTAGATTGGTAGAAACATAAGTAGAAAAAGGAACAGCTATTTTTAGCAGTGGGCGTCCTGCAAAAATGAAGGCATTTGGTAGTGAAATGGATGAACCTTTCCAAGCTATCCTCTGGATATTGCTCCAAGACTTCATTTGCTCCAGAAGGTTCTTCAGTATCTGCATTAGAATAAAGCAAAATTAACCTCAACCGAGGACATGGATGAGACAAAACATGGACATTTAGTTAAAGTAAAGTAGAAAATTAATGGGATAGGATGTTTTTTCTTATCGTAACAGTGGGTTTATTTTATGAGAAGAAAGGGTGGGTTGAGGGAGGAGATAAACTTGGACAAAAATAAACATGAGTGATAGAGCTCCATGTATATTTTAGTGACTATTAAGACCCTCCCTCTGCCATCCCCTTTTCATCCTAATTTTCCATCCAAGTCAATTCAGTATTAATCATCATCACACTGCATCATTTCATTTGATGAAATCCAACAGAATACTAAGACTGCCATTGCTAAAGGGCAGCATCCGAAACTGAATAACCAAACCAAAAAAATTCAGCCAATCGTTTAACCAATTTGGTTTTAGTTGGGAAAATAAGAAATTTTCATTTTCAGGCTGGAAGTCTTTACCAATAAAACTAAAACAGTACTGCCTGAATAACATAATTGTACAAGATTAAGATTGAGGCTATTAAGAATGAAGCACAACAAATTAAGTCAATTCAACTCCTTAAACATGCCATGTCTTGTAGATGATCGTTTCTTAAGCTTTCATACTGAAATAAAGTTATAGCATCAGCATCCAAAAAAGAAAATTGGAAGTAAACTCATGTAGGTAGTATTTCAAAAGAGTATATAGTCTTTTCTTTAGGGAAGGTGAGGTCACCAAGTATCCACGATCTGACTATCTCCACTATATCCGATGCAGCACCATTTATGAGCATTGATATTTAATATAATAAAACTTAATGATGGAACTCTGTAATGCTACAGCTGAGATTGCAAGAGGTGATAACTTATAAATGGTCATGAATAATGCTCGTAGTACCATTACCATGTTGTATTTGACAAATCGTCATATAAATGACTTCCAAAGAAAGAAACTCAATATATAGCATGAGTATTCCATAATTATGCTACCACATAACAAAAAATAAAAATAAAACATCTGTAATTTTCTTGACTTTATTTACAAGTATCTGCATCTAGTGTTTTTTGAACTGGAAACCCAATCATTAAATACTAAAGCCATATGCATCCAAGATGATGACATTTTCATTATTGTTATTGACCAATTCTAAAAGTAATGCAGTTCACCCTCATAGGCAATAACATTTATCCTTTGCATCTTTCTCACTGCCCACTGAAATAACATGCTATTGACAACATAACTTAGAAAATGGTCATGATAGGCAACATCCTCATCAGCAATCAGGACAATGGCCAATGATATTAAATGAGGTTAAGTCGAAGAAAAGACCAAGATAAACAAGGAGAGTTTTTCTATAGCAACATTTTATCTAGTATGTCTATGATTCCATTTAATGTCAATGAAAAAGAACAGAATGATTGAACTGTTATAAAAGATGAGCAGCATTCTATTAAACAGGGATCAGGTGTCAAAGAGCTGTTGTATAAATGTATCTGAGGCAATGAAGGAACTGAAACAGAAATTACAACAAGATTGCAACAAATGGGAAAAAACTGAATCAGATACAATCAATCCATAAGCATATCATTGATAAATAAATAAGAAATGATCAGATGTTAGCCAATGACATATGGTTCAAACTTAGCGACTAAGATATCTGTTTCAAAATGTCAGCATTGTACCACTATAATCGATAAACAAGGGATCATCCAAGTTCATTAACTAAATAAATGGAAATATTAAACAAACCGAAATCACAAGCATAATAAAAAATATATGGGTGAGTTCAATTATTGAAAACATCTGGATCATGGAAGATTGCAACTATTAAACAAGCACTATCTACACCTGATCATAGAAATTATGCACAAAAATCCCACTGATGCATTTTACACAACCATACCCCACTCAACCAACATATGGAATCTGAGAAACTGCTAGGTTCAGCCTACTCCTTAACCGATAGTTATCCATGATCAACCATCAAGCCATGCTGATCATTCTAAAAAGGCAAAATGTGTTCACTTCAAAGTTATAACTTCAGAATCATATCTAATATGAGATAGGTAGCAAGACACATTGATAATTATGCTCACTTGCACATGATTATCACATAAAAATTAAGCACCTTTATAGAAAAAGTCACTTGGCTGGCATTTGTCTGGGGAAAGAAAAGATTGTTTCTTAATTTCATTTTCTTCTTCCTCACTCAGAAGTACCATATTCTCTGATTCAAGAATCTCCATTGTCTGTTCCTTAACATAATTAAGGCAAATGAAATAAGGAAACAAAGAAGAGGCAACCTACAAGACTATTTTAAAAGAAAGACAACAACAAAAAGGATACAGCAGATTCCATGTCTGAATCTAAACTATCAGTTTTGTGTTTGTGATTCTCCATAAATTTTGACTTAGAAGATGTTCTTAATCTTCTCTTAGTTGTTGGACTGTAAAGGTCCTCATCAAGTAGTTTGCATCTTGGTGAAGGTGACCTTGCATTCATGGCAATATTTAGATCCAAAACATCAATTAGTGGGATTGTTTTCTGCACTGATGGATATTCGACTTTTTTTTCCAGGTACACATTATTTGGCACTTCACTGTCAACGTGTTTCCATGAATGCCTCTTCCTTTTTAGGCTATTAGAATGTTCTTGAATGTTTGCAGGGCTTGTTACAAGTGGAATGACCAAATAACTATCTGCTTCCGATTGTAAGTGATGTTTCAGACCCTTCTTTGATGTTTGTGGCTTTTCTTTTTCAAGCTCAACCATCTTCTCTTTATAAAAATTTGGCTTTTGAGTCTCAACTTGTTCACATGAATATCTCGTCCTTCCCAGACAACCAGAATCTCCTTGAGTTTCTGCACTGCTGGCAACCAGAGTGACCAAATGCTTATCTACTTTTGATTGTAAATAGAAGTTGGGACCTTTGTTTGATTGTTGTGGCTTGTCTTTGTCATGCCCAACCATCTCCTTTAGAAATAAATTTGGTGTTTGACTCTTGACAGTTTCACATGAAAGACTCTTCCTTTTCAGACTAATAGAATGTCCATCTTGAGTTTCTGCACTGCTTGTTACAAATGGAGTAACCAAATGTGTATTTGCTTCTAATTGTGATTGGTGATTGGGATCTTTCTTTGATGTTTGTGGCTTTCCATTTTCATGCTCAATCATCTTATCTAGATACTCGTTTGGTTCCCAACTCTTACCATGTCGCCTTGGACTCTTCTTTTCTGGATTGCCAAAATGTTGTCGAGTTCCTGCACTGCTTGTTACAAGCTCTGTAATCAAATCCTTATTTGCTTCTGAATGTAACTGCTGGTTGGTACCTTTCACTGATGTCTCTAGCTTGTCATTATCATGCTGAAACAGTAGATTAGCAGAGGGCCTTGTTTCTTGTCTTCTACGTGTTGCTTCATCTGGGGATGGCAGTATTTGTCCTGTTCCATTGGCTTCTAAAATTTTGACAGAAGAAAACTTTTCAGGAAAATGGACCTTCGGTAACTCAAATCTCTTATTTTTCAGTTCACTTTTCATCCCTTTAAAATTATTGGGATTATAGTTAACGTGCTGGGCTGAATTTACTAATTTTGGTTCCACTCCATCAAAAGTAAAGATGTTTTTTCCTCCCAGTTTCTGTTTAGACTCAGAGCTGGATGACAGAGGAATCTTTCCATACATATTGCCCTGGCACAATTTCTGAAATGCTTTAGATGAAGCTTTCTTTCGAGTCATAGACCGCGTACGAGGTCTTCTGATGATTTCATTTGGACTTTCTGAATCAGTCTCAATAGTATCTGACTTCATTTTGTTCCTATTAGATTTCCCTTGTCTAACTTTTCTTTGATTTCTGTTGAATGTTTTTCTATCTCTGACAACTGGAGAATCTATAATCTGATGGTTCTGTGCAAACTTACCAGATTGATTCCTGTTGATGGCGTCCTTGTCTTGAGGTTTTTGAAATTCTATTTTCTGCTTGCTCTCTGATGCCATGTTTAGTATCTCCTGAAGCTTCGCCTTCAAGCCTTCATTGTTATGCTTAATCATTTTGTCTGGCAACCCCATATTAACACCTTTCTTCAGCACAAGCGTTTCAGCATTTGCAACCTGCTCTAGTCTACTTCCAGAAGCAATACAACCTGTTTTCTCCTGCATCCTGTCTTGTGACTTGCTCGTTGAAGCTTGATTTCCAGACAAAGTTTTCATTGAAGCTGGCATTTGATGTTGAGACTTCGTGGAAAACCACTCTGAACTCTTTTGAGCCTTGTCTGCCCTATCTCCTTCAGGAGCAACAAAATCTACATCCTCAAGAATATTTTTTAATGAATGTATCTCTGGAGTCTGCTCAGTCAAAATACGAACTGTCTGCCTGGACTCTGTCACCTGAGGTAACAATCTTGTTGAAAATTTCATACAAGCTCTCTCATCTTTGGCATTCAGTGTTCTACTTTTAGTTGTGTTCTCCGAAATTTCAGGTCCCCTAATTTCATTTATAACATTTTCATCCAAATCATGTCTCCTATGCCAAGATGACAATCCAACATCATCTATGGTTTCTCCTTGAGATCCCAACTTTGGGAACTTCTCGACAGTAATACCAATGGATACTTTTGGATATCGTTCTGGAGGATAGTCATCGTTTCCCAAACTCTGACAATCACTTGATCCAGCCTACATTATGCTTGAAAACTTAATAAAAGGGAGGAATCTATTTGATGGTCAAAGCATGAAAGAAACATTTAACTTGACCCAGGAATGGAAACGCATGATGTTCCATAAAAAATATATATATAGAGGCAAGTAAGCTGATAGACAAACAAACATTTAATAACTTTAGTAACCTAGTATCTGTCATTTTCTTCTTCAGCTAATTGACTATGGGCATCCACTTCTAGATCGAATCTGATAAAACAGCAAAACAAGAATCAGGAAATAATGGTATGACAAGAGGAAAAAGTGCTCTTTACAGAGAATCCTACTGGATGCCAGCTCAATTAAACTCCGGCAAATAAGAGCGTGCTAAGAAAAGAAGGGAATAATTTTAAAAAATATTACAAAGAAATATTTTAGCCATCCTTGTATGTATTCCTCTCAAGTGATTTTCTTGGATCATTTAAATCTGAATTTACGTTGTGCTCAACTCTTTTCTAGCGGCTTTACTTATAGGGAAGGTGTCCAAATGGAGAGGGACAGAAGGAGATGTTTTCTTGAACATTGGTGATAACTAGACATCGCCAACCACAAGTCACTGACCATCGCAAATAATCAAACATCATCCAGCCATCGCACCTTAACCATCACCACTTCCTATTGCAACTTGGGATGGAGGGACATTTGAGAAGAAGTGTATAGAAAAATATTTTTCATTCCCTCCTCGTCCAACTTTTGATCCTTTCTCTTTCCTTTTTTTCTCACCCTCTTTTGGCTCCACCTTTTCCTTCATCTACAATACTGATCCCTCCAAGTAAACATAGTCTTCAAGATTCATCCTCGATTAGATCATAATTTGAAGATGAATTATTATCAGTAGGCTCATAATTGTCTGGTTCAGATATGCAAAATATTCACTTTGGAAACCCTTCCTTGATTGGTCGAGGGAAGCAGCTGCCGTGTATAAAATTGAAGCATCTTAAACAAAATAAAACTTTGTAACATTGGCTAGTTGTATAATTTCAACTGTGCTTTTGTTTATTTAGCTAGTTGTTGGGCAGCATTCAACTCAAAATAGAAAAGGATCCTATTTGTATCTTCAAAATACCAGTAAAAAGCAGACAGGTAATTTCCTGCAACATAATTAATTATGATCGTTATGCTTTGAGAATAACTGATGATACGGTAAACTAACATTAAACTGATGTGAAAAACAAGTTTGCATCCAAAAAGCAAGGGGGCCTCTCTTATAAAATGATGAGAGACCGGGCACAAGCAATTTGAAAATTTTGTTACATAGAATAAAATCTGCATGCTCCTCATGCATCTCTTTTGTCCTAATATTGTCAATAACAAAATTATAAAAAGGCATAATGTCTCAGAAATGTGATCAAACCATGTTAACAAGGGAACAAGCCAGTTGCTTACAAATTTATAAGCAGTAGAAATATAGAAAGCATACGCCACAATAGTGTTCCAATTAGATAGGAAAATATTGGCCGCTAATAATTTTTTTATTTAAAAAATAGCAGAGCAATATTTCCAACGATTCCAGGAAAATGAACAAAACCTAGTTAACAGCAGCAGAAAATTCAAATTACGTAAAGGCTTCACATCAGGACAACACGTTTCATGAACAAAGCTTGAAATCTTCACTTCTGACACTATATTGGCGAAACAAGATCAACTTCCTGTGCTAAGTTCTTATGAAACCTTACATTCCTGGTAAAAACTATCACATTTCTTGAAAGCGGGAACGGAAGCGAAGCGATCAACTAATCCCCATATTCAAACAAATACAAAAATCCCAAGTTCCTTTTTCAAAAGAACCAAAAGCCTAAATTACTTGCAAAGCGGAAATCAAAATCCCCCAATTCGCGTTGCAAAACCACAGACATTGTAATGATCTAATGCGAACACCCATAGCAGAAACAGAACAGTGCAGAAAAAAGCGCGGATGAAGGGGAAAAAATAGATCAAAGTTTCCGAGTAAGTCCATCTCTGAAGCTAAGCCCAAAGCATCTGCAATTGGAAGAGATCTCACCTCCGGCTCCATCTCGGGCAGATCTGAAGCCTCTCTCCCTCTCCCGATCTCTCTCCCCCCCGAGGGCTTCAAATCTGAAACGAAGGGCGGGTTCCCTCCAACGCTAACGGAACGAGCGGCGCCGCCATCTTATAACGCGGGTCGAGCGGGCCGGGGCATCTAATAACTTCGAATGGGCCCAATGTTTCACATGCTTCACTTGTCCACTCCGACTACTGAACAAGAGGCTTTGCTGAAGAAATGAGGAACATCCGCTTGTGGGTATACGAATGCAGATCTGAATATGAACGAGCCAATCGAAAGTGGTAGTAGTCATTTGGGTGACTAATGAAAATCGTAATTTAGATTTTAAAATAATTTTTATAAAATTTTCCATTTTAGCTTTTTAAAATTTAAAATTTATAAGTTTTATCGTGTGTATGGATGAATAAATCTCACTTTCGGATGAAGTTTGAATCAAATAACGAATTGGATCCGAATCCGACCCGATTTGGTTTCTTAGATAACCGGTGATATTTTTTTCATGTCATAAAACTATCCCACGCTTTCTACTCGCTCAGACCCAGGGTGCTTCAGTGGGTAACTAATTGTTGAATGGGTCCAACGGAGCCCCGAAACTTCTAGAATTTATTTACCCCGGCCTGTATAAAGTTACGGCGAAACCATTTTTTCGGGTCACTCCATCCAAAACCCTCCCAAGTCTTCGATTACCTTCCAGTGCTCTCTCTGCTCATCCTTCTGCCCTTGATCACCGCCGCCATGGCCGTAATCTCTGAGATCGAAGAAGAGATGCAGCAACAGGAGGCGCCTGCCTCCTCCTCTTCGATTCCTGCCTCGGCGGATGCAAACGAGGAAGTCTTAGCATCGCTTCTCGCAAAGAAGGGTCCCCTTCCCTTTCTCGAGGCCGCCATTGACCTAGTCAGGCGTCAATCGGAATTCTTTAAGGACGAGGCAGCGGTGGGCAAGGTCGTCAAATTAGTAAACGCCGCCAAAGAGAAGGCCGATGCCGAGGAGAGTTTGAAAAAAAGGGCTGCCAGCGATGCAGCCAAGGCCGAGAAGCGGCTCAAGGAGGAGGTCCAAACTATTCCGGTGAATACGGTGGCCAAGGATCCGGAGACGCCGGAGTCTTCTTCCAATCCAGATGAAAAGGATGGTTTGCGGAGTAAGCGCTGCTCTTCCATATGGCATAGCTGTTTTCATAAGCTTCAGTTCATCATACCATCTTTTTCTTTTTAAACTGTATTGTTGGGAGGCGCCGAAATCGACATTGAATTAGGTTAGTTTTGGTATCGTGACGTAGGGTTGCATAAGAGATGGTCAAACTTTAGCATTCTAGGGTTGCCCCGTTCCCTTACCTGAATGCTTAAGATTTGAATGCTTAAAACTTTTGTTGTTCATATTTGGATTGAATGGTGTGAAGTACCTTCCTTTTCCTCTTACAGTGCCGATGCTGTGCTTTGAATAATTGAAATTACAAATATAGTTTTTTTAAAGAAGTAGTTCGTCCTTTCTTTTTATTAGGGTTTTCTCTCTGATCTTGAATTCTAGCTTTGTTCTTTTTGTGAAGTCCTTTTGGTTTAATATTCACTTTATTAGATTTCTTTTCCTTATCTTGCAGAACCAAATTCTGGTAATGGATTGGATTTAGATAAATATTCATGGACCCAATCACTTCAAGAGGTCACTGTTAATATACCAGTTCCTCAGGGAACAAAATCAAGATTTGTTACTTGTGAAATCAAGAAAACTCACCTTAAGGTTGGATTGAAGGGACAACCTCCAGTTATTGATGTAAGTGTGTATATTGCATATATGTTTCTTTGATTCAGACTATCGCTAGAAAGTCTTGTATCTCATCCTTATAAATGTGCCTCCAGGGGGAGCTTTATCAACCAGTGAAAGCAGATGACTGTTTCTGGAGCATAGGTACTTTAATATGAACACATTTTGTGCAAATTATATGTTTGTTTTTATATCTTAAGGTTAGATCTTTCCTTACAGAGGATGGGAAATCCATTTCTATACTACTAACCAAACAAAACCAGATGGAATGGTGGAAATCTGTGGTGAAGGGCGACCCTGAAGTTGATACCCAGAAAGTAGAACCTGAGAATAGCAAGCTATCTGATCTAGATCCTGAAACTCGCCAAACTGTAGAAAAAATGATGGTAATTGCTCGTTGTTTTGCTTCAAATACATTAATGTGGTTATTTTTTCTAATTTAGACATGAATCATTATTGTCCTTGGTCACCTGGTATGTCAGTCTCTTCATTATCAACTTGTATGGTTTCTGATAAATCTATAGCATTGCTCTCTATTGTTGCCATATGTTACATGAATCTTTCTATAGTAATATTTGCTTTCGGTGGGTGATTTATAAACAAACTGGTTAGCTAGTTTTGGCACCTAAGATGAGGAAAGGCTTTGAACTATGACACGCAAATGGTTTGGTAAACCCCATTCATGATTTGCAGGTATAACTACTCTATTCCTTGTGAAGTTTGGTGGGGTAACTCTTCCTTTGTTGCATTGCTGCATGAACCTTGATTACCAATTTTGTCAGAATTAATAAAGGGCTATAATACACACACGCGCACACACACAAACACAAGAATTATGAACTGCTTCAGTTGCTCATGTCAAAGCAATTTTCTGTTTATTTGTGTTTTATTTCTCTCTGTTATGTCTTGTATTGTTGATATAATATGCACGCAAATGGTTTCTTTAAGTTGTCATTGGCTATTTGTGAGAAGAGGATTATAGATCTTTTTTTTTCCGTATGGAACTTCATAGATGAATTTCATTGGACTTGGTACTCTATATGATCAACTATATCTTATCCCTGATAGGTGCCATAAATGTTTTTTTACTAATTATCATTTGGATTATGCTATGATATTCTTTCTTAAACTCTCACAATGGTTTTTATTTTCAGTTTGATCAGCGGCAGAAATCCATGGGTCTTCCAACAAGTGACGAGATGCAAAAGCAAGAAATCCTCAAAAAATTTATGGCTCAGGTGACTGAGCTTCTCTTTTTGCCAACACCTTCTTTATCTTTTGACTCTACTTGTCTGCTCATGTTCTATAGAATAATTTGACTGCTTTGTTCTGTGCAGCATCCGGAGATGGACTTTTCAAGGGCAAAAATAGCCTAACATTACTACGTTAGCTAACAGGATCAAGTTCGTTCGGGGACAATGTGGATTAAGAAAAGCATATCTTCTCGAGTTGATGCTCTGGTTATGGCAATGTTTTGTTATCGTGTCTCTAGACTCTAGAAAGCATTATTGATTTCAGATGTTTATGACTTACTATGTTACATCTACGGTTTGATGCTATGTTTGAACTGATCTGTACTATGATATCCTTGTTGGATGAATCATGTCCAAATGTTGAAATTGAAGTTCCTAGTTTGAAAATATAATTTGAACTTAGATATATTTATTGAGAGGCTTGAGTGGATAATCTCAAGTTGTTAGCTTTGAATAAGAGATTGAACCGAGTTATCGAGTCTCAATTAGGCTGTCACATTTGAGAGGTTGAGTTGAGTTGTTTAGTTAAGAAAGATCGAGTTGAGTTGTTGAAGCTGAGTTGAATTGTTGAGTTTGAGAGGCTGAATCGAGCTGTCGAGTCAAGAAGGGCTAAGCTAAGTTGTTGAGTATGAAAGGTTGAATTGACTTGTCAAGTGCTGAGTTCAAGCTAGGTTGTCGGGAAGTAATGTTATCAAGTAGATTGCTCAAAAATAAATGTTGAGATTTGTGTTAAATGTAGATTTTTTAAAATAGATTATTTCATCTCAGTAGTGTTTAGAGGTCAGCATGAGATTCGTTTTAAAAGATACAATAGTAAAATCACGATCTCCACTAATGAGACATTCGTTTTAAAAGATACAATGGTAAAACTACGATCTCCACTAAGCATTGGTGGTTGTTACGAATTAAAATATATTTGAGTGTTATTATAGGAGTTCTGTTGAATGAAAGAAGTATTTGACAGAGAAAGAGAGAGGGAAACATAGGTGAATTCTTTGATTACTCATCGTTCATTTTTGCTCAAGAGTTAGATTTCTTTTATATAAGTCATCCTTAGTGCTAATTGAATGAAAGTTATTAAATTGCTTTTATTTGTCATAGTTAAATGTCAAATGTTTTAGATGAGTTTCCATTAATTATCATTAATACATCTGTTATAATTAGTAAAAATAACTCAAATAATAAAATGTTGGTTCATTCGCTTGGGTAAATTTTACCCTAATTAGTTTGACATTCGATGAGCGCAGATTGTGCTCGTACATAAGTCATTTAGATTTAGTACAACTCGAGTCTTGGATTTGCACTCCCTGAGGCATACGCGTAAAAGAGAGTCTCTCCCTATGCATTTGTTTACAATATATATGCTTATGAAATAATATGAATCAACCATCAAGTTTTAAAACTATCAATGTGGAACTAAAGTCTCATATACAATGGAGTCATTGTTGAGAGTATTGGGAATATAATTAAAGTCTCACATTGGTAAGATATGGAAAAGATCATGTGCTTATAAGATGAAAAGATATCTCCATTGGTATGAGACCTTTTGGGTAAAGCCCAAAAATA
>JBAMHZ010000097.1:206624-217385 GCA_037177395.1 Alpinia galanga | reverse complement strand
ATCTTTGCATTGTAACATATATATGATGACTTGATTTTGAATCAGTTTGAATGATTAGATGTTTATAAAACCTGATATATGAATTACATTATATTGTTAGATGTATTTGTTGTTAAATTTGTACAAACAAGTAAAAAAATAGAATTTATCGTAGTAATATTTTGCCAAATTTGGAGTATCAGTCGACTGGTATCTTCTAACAGTCGACTGATCACGTCCAAGTTGACTGACCAGTCGATTAAAACTTATTCTGTGCAATGCTATAATTATACCAATCGACTGGTATCTCATACCAGTCGACTGCTCAAGGCCGAGTCGACTGACCAGTCAATTAAAACTCATTCTGTGCCCTGCTACACTTATATCAGTTGACTGATCTTTTAGACTAGTCGACTGATCATGACACAGTTGATTAAAATCTATTCTGTGTTGTGCTACAGTTATACCAATAGACTGGTAGCCTCAACCAGTCGACTGGTGGTTTGAAATTTTTTTTCCTATAATTTCTATTTTGCAATGAATTTTATAATTCGTCTCAAATTTGACGACGAAAATGGCTTTCGTTGCAAATTATTTACTACCAGTCGACTGGTGCAAGCTACCAGTCAACTGGTACAAGTCATGCTAGTCGCATAACTTATTTTGACTATCAGTCAACTGGTGACTTATACCAGTCGATTGGTAGTCAATAATTTGCAATGAAAGTGATAATTCATCGTAAATTTGGCGACGAATACGGATTCGTTGCAAATATTGGCGACGAAAAAACATATTCGTCGCAAAAATTTGTAATAAAATGTATATTTGTCACAAAATTTGCAATGAAAAGTATATTGGTCGCAAAATTTTGCAACAAAAAAATATATTCGTCGCATATGTTTGCGACGAAATTCATATTTCGTCGCAAATAATTGCAATGAATATATTTTTCGTCGTAAAATTTGCGACAAATATGCTTTTCATCATAATTTTTTGCAATGAATATATTTTTTGTTACTGATTTTGTCGCTATTTTATAATAAATTTTGCGATGAAATATTTATTCATCTTAAATTTTGCGATGAATTGTGATTTTGTGGTCGCAAAATTTTACGGCGACTTATTTGCAATAAAAATATTTTTGTTACAAATTTCGTTACAAAAATATTTTGTAATAAATTTTTAATCAAAATTCGTTGTAAAATTTATTGTAAGATCACAAATTAATTGTAGTGATATCAAACTTGATTACAAGTTTCTGTGTTTGATAATATATAGAAGTTAGACCAAACTTCAATTTCAAAGTGGCTGACATTTACATGGGCAATGCCAATTAATTTTTGAAGTTGCATCATATAATATATCGTTGGCTTGTCCATGAAATATATGCTTAAAAACATCAACAGCTTCTTGTTCTTTAATTTAGAGCACACTGAATTTCCTAAACCCTAAAATCCTAAACTATCAATATCAACTAAAGATAATGAAACAAAAAAATATGTTTTTTTAAATGATAAATTCATGCTCGTATACTTGGTAAGGATCATTCTTCAATTCCCGTCGTAAGCCAAAAAAGTTTCCTTAGTTGCGTTCGAAATTTCTACAAGTAAACTGCTCGATTAATACAGCTCTAATTAACCAGAGGAATGAGAGGAGGTCAGACAAACTCTGACTTCGCTTTGAATAACCTCTGCAATTCCAACAAAAACATCGAAATGCCGAATTAAAATATTCTGTACTAATCACCAATTAATTTCGCCTTCGTACCTTCTTCGCATCCCTGCATCTTCTTCTTGAATTCTATAACTGTGACCTGAAATGACAGCTGCTTTATTAAATACCAACGCCCTAAAAGTTATGTGATCAGTTATCATTGCGATATATAATTGAATCATTTGGCACTAATTACATTCCATGATTGCAATTAAATCGATGGAAACGGTAAAACAACCTGCTGTAAATATCGCTAATCTCTCCTGTGACGATAATGGGATTGAGTGGTGACATTGGAGATATGGATGTTGGCCTCAGTTCGGCCAAGACCATCTTAGGAAACTGTGCAACTGATGCGATGCGGCAGCATTTTGACCTTGAGATTTGACAAGCAACCATGTTAATCGTTGTCAACTCAAATATATATTCTACCTGCTGCAGCAGCAAAAGCAGCAGTACTCAACAGTAACCAATGGCTCATGCGTATATTCATTCCATGCACACAATTTGAAAAGATGATAAATTTAAGCTTCGCCATGCATGCATGGCAAATAACTTCCATTTCAAACCTACGTAAGTAGAAATTACAGATGCAACGACAAGAGACAATTCACGTCGAGGAGATGTATATCGCTGATTAGTTGTTCTTCCATCTCTCTGACGAAATTAACGATCGAACTAGACATGCAAGCTGAGAAAAACGATTTTAAGCTTGGTGCAAGTTGGTGGATAAGACCTCGAAGAAGTCCGGGTACTGGATGATGTCCTCGAGGAGCCCCTGAGGGATCATCGGAAAGTCGTCGGCGTCGCAGAAGCTGGAAGAATTACCGACCGATGAAGAATAATTGAAGGTGGAGGTTTTGTCCTCTTGCTTTGTATTAATAGGCATCTGCAGCTGATAAATGTTCTTGCAGTCGAGGGAATTATCCGGCAGGGTTTTTTCGATCTGCTTACTCTGTTGCCGGAAGCCGTTAACGATCTCCTGGAGGAGGCCGGAGTCGGCCGGCTCCGTGTGGAAGAAATTGCCTTCGTCGGGGACGAGTTCGGTAGCGGCGGCAGCTGATGATGATGAAGTGGTGGCGGTCCAACTCGGAGCAGTATTCAAGTGGTACGAGGGAGCAGCAGGGGCGTCGAACGAATCCGCGGAATGGGGGAGAAAATTAGGGTTTGGGAGAGAAGAGGGAAAGGAGCAAGAAGGGCAAGCGTTGAAATTAGGGATCGAATGGTTCGCGAGACCGCGAAGAAAAAGCGGATGGTGTTGGTGATGCGCAGCGTTGGGCCAAGGCCAATCGGAGGAGGAGTGGAGGACGGTGGCGGCGGAGGGAGGTTGGACGGCGCCGGGGGAGGATATCGGGGGGTAGTGGAAGTTGGTGCGGGCCTTGAGGCCGCGCATGGCTCGAGCGGCGATGTCATAGGCGCAGGCGGCCTGCTCCGCGGTGTCGAAAGTGCCGAGCCAGCGGCGCTCCTTCGACTGCGGGTCGCGGATCTCCGCAGCGTAGCGACCCCACGGGCGACGGCGGACGCCACGGTAGCGCGTGCCATCCTTGTTCCCTGCGGTGGCTCGCTTGCTGCTGCTGGCGGCGGTTGTTCGTTGGTGGGGATGGCCGCCATTGCCATCTTCCATGTCGTCGTCTTCTTCTCGATGTGCCGCGGAGTAAATACGACAAAAGTAGGGTGGGCAGTAGCAACGGAGGTTTGTGGGGTATTTATAGAAGGGAATTGAATTGGGATCGGAGTGGAGGACCCACTCATGAAATTAATCATAAATAATTAAGGAATTTATTCCCACTTAACGGCTCTAATACTTAATCCACAGGGAAAACGTAGACTGCCAATTGCATGCTACTGAAAACCGCAGAATTAGAGCGGTAGAGTTCCAGTAATTAATTAACTCATATCATTAACTAATTAATAAATCTGGTTAAATGGTGGGAAAGGATCGCACACGCTTCAAATTAATATAATATAATTAAAACGGGGGTTGACTAATAAAAATTATATAATTGGACGTTTGTGTGTGAGCGAGTCAGCATGCGGTACCGCGTTTTGCATGGGACAAAGGCGTGATACTGAGATTACGTTTCCCAACGAGGGCCAGCCAGTCCTTTCCCTTCTCATCAATTCCATGTAAAACAAGCGAAAACCTCCAAACTCCAATTCATTATATATAAACAAGCGAAGAGACCCTTGCATGCATGCAACCATGCACGCTTCTGTGGTAGCTATTCTGCAATTCTCCCTTCCATAGGTTTAGGTTTGACCTTTCGGCTTAGGTAACAAGGTTATGTCTCCGCTCCGGGCCGGGGCATGCATTATGTTGGATATATATATATATATATATATATTTTTAAATATATTAAGCATATATAACTATGGATAGATACTCACTATCAACGGAATATTAATACGAAGAAATTTAGGAGAAGAGGAATGAAGTATATATGCGTGTGTGTATATATGCCGGCCAGCTAAGAGCTCTCGCCATCACAGTAATTACACAGCGTCTATTTCCGAGATTAAAATGTCTCAAAGGGAAAGAGTAGTTGGCGTTTGATTGATGGGGCTTGGTTGTGTGTGGAAAATAAGTCTTAATAAGTAATCGAGTTAATTAATAATAGTGTTCCTCTCAGGAAAGAAGGGAGAGAGAGAGAGTTCTATTGGTTCCCATGCCATGCCGATAGAGAGTGAGAGAGGAGGGTGTGCGACAGTACTGCTAGTGCATGACTATGATTTAGAATGATTACACTGGTGGCGATCAGAGATTGTTCCCTGCCGGTCTCGAGAGATGTTCTTTTAAGTTAGTATGTAGAATGGTATTTAAAGTGGGAAGATGGATTAGGAAGAGCAAATGCGTGCGTAGCTTCTGCAGCAGATGGACTTGCATTATTGCATGCTGTGCTCTGCTCTGCTCTGGTTTGCTCTGCAGAACATGTATGCTGTGACCAGTTGGGTGCATTAATTTTGCTTCCTTGTTGTGTTGGGCGGGGTTTGGAAACCAAGGATTTGTCACATGGACTTGTCTCTCGTAGCCTGTGTTGTAGGATTGGCTTCTACGTCACTAGGCAAACGGAAGGGAATTAAACAATTCTACATGCATGCCCTTTGTACCTGCTGCTGCATGTATAATATACTACACTTTATTGCATAGATAATATATTCTCTTCGACAGTTTCCTAAAAATGCAAGAGCTCTGGATCGTAACCATTCTACTTTGTTGAAAGCGAAAAAAAAAAAAGGGCTGCGTTGTGCAGAGCGTACAAAACAATGGAGAAGATGTTATAAACAAATGGATGAATGATGCATTCGATCCATCCCATGCGACGATGTAGTAGATGGCAAAAAGTTCAAAAAAGTGACATTGAATAAAGCTTATCTAGTTTGATGTATTTCAAAATTAAGAGACCTTTGAATTCGTGAGAAAAAAAAGAGCAATTATATTCATTAAATTGAACTTACAGATAGATCATCTTCCAAGCGAATCCTTACTTCTTGAAACTAATGCTTTTTAGACAAGTAAATGCTATGGATTAATTAGAAATTAAATCCATCAACTAAATCTTGTGAATCCAATTTTAACTGTAAACCAGATATTAGAGTAACCAGCTATCAGCTATGTATTAGAAACTTATTGTATTATATCATTTGCAATAATTTGTTTAAGAATGTTTGATGATGGAGAGGTGTAGATTCGATGAGTGAAAAAAGAAAAAAAAAAGGATTAAAAAATTATTGTCTTAGCCTCATCCACACAACAATCCTCAACAATGTTGCCGCTCGCCCTTCATCACCGCGATCTTTCAATTGCTCTCCGCGATATTTCTACAGCTGTCATTTCCTCACGTAGACAGGCTGTTAATATTTTGATACTAGACAAAATAAAACTTTCCTTGGTACAGAGGACGACAAACAGTTAATACTTTCATACTAGGCAAAACAATGGTTAGGAAAAAAATTTCAGCGAATACAGTTAGTCAATTAGAATATCATGGAGATAATTCGATGAGCTATACGTTGCCTGAAAAATTAAAGGTACTGGGAGTGTATCAACCAGTTTCCTGCTCAAACTCATCGCCTTCAGAATCACCAATGTTATCCACTTCATCATCTTCTGCACCAGCTTCCAGTTCCTCCTTGCTATCGACAAGCTTTTTACCAATCACCGTCTGATTACTGTTTCCCTTCTTAATTTCACTCAACTGCAGGAGAGAAAAATCCAGAGTCAATAAGATTGCTAAATCATGAAAAGAGAAATCAAAGGGGGGGAGGGGTTCTACTGTTTCCTATGTTCACATTATTTCATATGATTGGTAGATGTCGTACTCTATAAAAAATGATTGCATTGATAGGATACTACTAGTTACAGTATCATGTATAGAGCTTAATAGAAGGACAAACATAAGATCCATATAGCTGACCTAATAACACAAACTTAATAAAGTGTATTTTCCATAATCTAATTATTTTAAAGTCCACCCATAGATCTTATATATACCTGATGAATTATGATCCATATGATAGCTTATTACATCCAAATCTTGAGCCAGCTTTTTTCTTTTTTTGAATACAAGTACGAAGTTCTGAACGATGAGGAAGAAAAGAAGAGAGCAGTTGCTTCTGAACTCTCTAGTGCAAGAAAATTTCTAACCCAATGTTAAGCAGAGTTTTCACTTAAATGCATCAACGACTACCAAATCAACTGAGAAAAAAGAAAAGGTGAAACTTCCTTTTACTTGAACAATTTCCATGTCCTTATTTATGAGAAAAAGAAACAGAGAAATCTAAACAGTGAAATACAAATGAACTAATAACTTTTTTAATTCAACCATTCAACTTTAAGAACTTTCATTTGTCAGATAAGTAGATAATCAAGTTCTAAATTGATTAATTCAAAGATATTTTTCATTAAACAAAGGAGTGTGGCAAGAAGAGGGAAGTGTTCTATTGTGTAAAGCAGTTAAACTGGTTGGGTACGATAATCATACATTATGATTTATATTTTTTTTATCAACAAATACTAAATATTTAACATTAAAATAAATTAGGTAAAACAACTTGTTATGGGGTTTCAAACAGACCTACCAATCCACCAGATGTCATTACCCTAAGTACAAGTCTACAACACCAACACAATATATAATAATGTTTTGGATTAAATTTAATTTAACCAGTTTTTTCTGGATTTACATCCAAATTGGACTGAATTGTTATCCACTACCAACCAGTCCAGTTCTAGAAACATTGTCAGTAGGCTCAAGCATTCCAACTTGATCTTTTATGTCATCTCAGTCATAGTTAGCGGACCACTTCTTGATTTATATCAAAGTCATTTGTTATTCCAATCTGGATCAGTGAATCCTTATTTGAATGTATGCTCAACTCATATTAGGCAATAGATGGTCCAGTTTGGCCGAGGAATTGGAGATCCATCATGGTTCATCAGAAGACATAAAGAAATCACCACAAGCATCTCAGTTAAGGAATTCAGCTAGAAATTGAATAAAATTAATTGGATTCAACTGATTCCTTGAAAATTTTTTACTTTTCTGCTTGGTATTTCATTGGTGTGGAACTTCATGTTTGTTGTATCTTGATTTCTTAGAATGCTGGCAAATTTACTATTTTATGACAAGAATGATTCTTGAGTCTCCAAACAGGTTATTGGTATCTTCATTCTCGAACAGGATGTTTCTCTATCTAGGATCTTTGATCACTTAAGCAGAACAAAATGAAACTGCTAACACTCCACTTACAGCGGACATGATTCTCAAACTGACTAGATGAGACTTATGCTGTGTTTTTGTGTTTGTTAGGGAACAGAAAGGAAAGGAAATAATGGGAAAAGAAATGAAAAGAAAAGAAAATAGAGCAAATACTTTTTCTTTCCTCTGTTTATCCTCTTCGTTTAAAGGAGAGGGAAGAAAGCAGATCATTACCATAACACTACTTCATGACCTTGGTTTTACAATTACTGAACTAATGAATATTCATTTCATGAACGCAAAAACAAATTAAAGTTGGTTGTGATTTTATCTGAAATGTTGTTATGTCCACTAATATCAGCAATACTTCTTCCAAAAAACAAATTATCGACATTTTAACAAAGCCACTTATTGCAACTCATTTTACAGTTCTATGTAACAAGTTGGGCATGATAGATAACTATGGCTGATGAAAATATTATTGTTCGCATAGTTTCCATTTCTGTTTTTTAAAGAAAAAGATAAGGCATCGCATTTCAATCTTCGTAATTCCTTTAAGGAAACAAATACATGTTTTCCGCTGTTACAAAAAAAAACTAAAAAATCGAAAGGCTTGATCCTCGAGCTGATCACCGCACCATTCCGAATGACAAATATTCACATTACCGCGATCAAAGTTAGCCATAATCATCAAGTGCGAATCGGCATGAAATGCTATCAGAATATTTGATCATAAAACTAGAAAACAGAAACTCTAGATTCAAGAACGAAGGGAAAGGTAGTGGGACATGATCAGAGGAAGCATAAATAGAAAAGAATACCTTGTCTTCGAGCTCGGCTTCCAAGATCGCGAGGGCTTCGACATCGTTCTGGGCGTGCGCCGCAACGGGGAACAGGGTGGAGGTGGGGATGAGTGGAGGCGACGTCATTTGCAGCACAAATGCAGGGAACTGAAGCATCCTTCGTTTGAGATGATGGCGACGACGATGCGACGCGATGCGAGCGAGGCAGGAAGGCGAAGAGGAGGACACCGCAGGCCAAAATATTCCGGAAGTGAGGCTTGCGTACTCAGCCGTGGAAGTCGCAGCCTTATTTTAATGCCCTAGTTATTAAAATTATCAAAGGACGCCCCCTTTTCATTTTTTTTTCTCGCAAAACACGTCTCAAATTACCAATTTCTTTCAAATCACCTCAATCCGGCGTCCCCTTTTCCTCATTGGTACCTGGGTTCGCCTCCTCCTCCGTCGCCGACTTCTGGCTCAGGACTCAAGTTTCGTCTATCCGCCATCTCAATCAGCATCGATCGGCTTGACATCTACAAGCAGAAGCTTCTCCAAGCTTTCCGGCGAACCCAAGCTCCAAAAAACCAGGCAAGGAAGCGAAACGAGGAGGAGGAAGGCGACACAAGAGGAGGCGACGCGACGAGACGCCGGCAAGAGAGAGGGTGGGGGTGGGGGCGCAGATTCAACGACGATCAATCATAAACCTTTCATGCAAACAGATCCAGATCTGCTTCCACCATCATCGTCGAACATTTGAATTCCACCAAACAGCTACGCCAGTTGTGTCGAAAACGACTAGTGTTCAAAATGTGAGGCCGTTCAGATATTCTAGGCACCGATACAGGTCGACTCCAAACCGATGAAGCTCCCTCCAAGTGGTCCAAATCCACTTCCCATTAAAATAAAAATAAAAATAAAAACAAAAATAAAAACCTGCAGAATGGCAGGGGAAATACGAACAGCTGCACACGTCAGCCTGCCTCGTATCGATGGGCATAAAAGAAAGGATACAGTAAATAAGCTTATAAAAACAAAGTCCCATCCATTTTACGTAGGCAGAGGCAGAACACGTGGAGCAGCAAAGCAGACGCCACTACTGATGGCTTCTGTGCAGTGGGCCATGGCATCAAGTTTTGGACGGGTGCCAAAGATTATTGTTCCCAGTGGGCTCGCGAGGATAAGGAGATAAAGGAGGATCCGTTCTCCTCCCCAATAAAACCAAAGGACCGCAAAAATAAATATTAGGGAGCCTAATTTTTCAGGCGGCGAAAGAGAGGGGGCAAGGGAAGCGGACACTACATTTTTTTGTTGCCTACTAACGAGAAGAGATAACTTTGAAGACCATCTCTATCGGGAAGGAGTGGGAGGGAAGAAGTGGCCAAAGATTCCCAGTTCTAGTTCTGGTGTGAGGAACTGTGTCTTTCATTCCTTGATTCTTGTTCACATGATTGGTATGTAATTACAAGAGACTTGGGACTTGGGACTTGGGACTTGTAATGCGATATGCTCCGGGAGATTGTTGGAATATTACCGAGTTTGAACCTTCCGAGGATGGTTCGAGTTTCCTGCCTTTATTCTCCTTGGCTTACACGTCATTGGCTTTCCGATCAAGGATTTTGCCGTGGAAAGAGGAAGAGAATGATAATAACAAGAAGAAGAAAGGGTGTTTTCTTTTTATTATTATTATTATTATTTACAACAAAAAAAGTGTATCTTTTTCTAAAAATATTAAAACAGAGTTGCATCGTATTTTTTTTCTCCCCCAAAATATCAATTTTATTATAACTATAATTGATATAATATAAAATAAAATTATTTAAACTCCATCGATATTGATATATTAAATTTTTTTTTACCAAGTTAATTAAAATTACTTCGACTTAATAAAAATTGTTTTAATAAGATTGTCACTACTGTGATACAGTTGGAGCGCGCGTTTAAGTGGTTTTGATAATTTTGATCCATTTTAAATAATATTTTGATAAATTTTTCAATCAAATTGATTAAAAAATTTATTTTGATATAATAATATTTTATGTGTTTTAATCTAAAAAATAAATCAATTTTATTATGATCATAATTAGCACGACTTAATACTGTAGCAACAATGCTCATGACGGTTTTAAACCAATTTTTAATTAAGTTTAAATAGTTTTAAACATTATAGCAGCAACGTTGATTAATTAAATTTAAATAGTTTTAACCAAATTGACAAAGAAGATTATTTCAATACATGTGTAATAGTTTGGATTAAAATAATTAAATCCATGTTATTTTGATAGGCTATAATAATTACTATTTACAATTATTAAAATTATAGTAATTATGATCATAACTACTAAGAATAAAAACACTCTAAGAAAAAAATATATAACGAAGTGTTATTTTTATTTTATAAAAAAAAGAAATATTTTTACAAAAAAAAAATCATAATAAAGGGGGTCATTTAATTTTCACGAAGAAACCAAGACAACGAAATGACTCGAGTTGATCTTTGGCTAGTGCAATGAACTATCGGTAGAATACAACAAAAGAAAAGGAAAAGCTTCTCCATCCTATTGCAAATTTCAAATGGCTTTTCAATAGGC
>JBAMHZ010000097.1:183010-203036 GCA_037177395.1 Alpinia galanga | reverse complement strand
TTAGTTTTCTTATTCATTTTGAATTTTTCTGAAAGAGAAGGTTAAAAATTAAAAAGAAAATATTTCAAAAAATATAGTTAACTTTCAAGGCCTATGAAAACAAATCGTGATAGTTTCTGAAATTTGAGAACAAAAAATAAAAACGGAAAACTATTTTTTTCTGTGTAAGAAAAACTTACTGTTGAAAACTATTTTGGAATATATGTGATAAGCGAGGGGAGCCAATTTAGTCTCTGACTTCAGGCTAACGAAGAAGTTTGGCTGAGGATAGGTTTGTCTTAGAGGTGCCAACATGTGTACTTGGCTTAGATTCATTATAGGTTCAGCGGCACTCGAGTCTGCTCTGCCTGAGTTAAGCTCGACACTGCAGCCCATCAAATAAATATGCCCGAGGCCGGAGCATAGATGAACTGTCTGGGAGACATGAATTTGCAGACTAAAATATCAATTTAAGTATCTAATAATTTTAAACTGACAGTTTAAAAAACCAAATAATTAATAACAATTGTAAAAAACTAAAAAATTAAGATATCTTATTTTTAAATATATATATTTTTGGAATAATATAATAATATTAAATTTGATATTTTTGTTAAATAGTATTTAATATGTATAATAATATTATTAATTTATAATAATAATAAAAAATAAGATTAATTTCATCGGCATTCAATGTCAAACTTAAAACAGTGCAGTTTAAATCCAGACCGCTACTTCAGTTCTCAATCAAAAACAACGTTTGATTTGAAGGGATTGAAAAGGAGATGAATTTAAGGCGAATAAAGCGAAGGATATCAAATAGAGGTCAAAAAGAGTTGAGTAATAGAAAGAGATTAAAGAAGGTGGGTGAGGATTGGTAAGCTTCTCAACCGGGGCATGGAATTAATTAATTGCTTCAAAGAGATAGTTGTCTAAAGTATCAAATCAAATTAAATTCATTGTAAAGTCGGAGAGGAATCTATCTAACGCCATCAACTTTTGGAAAGCTCGATTCCATTCAACTATCAAGGCAAGTGATAGAGCAAAAACGCTAGCTCGATTCCATTCGACTATCAAGTCAAGATATAGAGCAATGCACGAAGCTTTCCATCGAAGTGATTGTTAATTTGTTAATGCTGCCAGAGATCTTAGCATGTCATGGACACGGAGAAATAATAATATTAAAAAAATATAAAATCATCACGTTAATAGTTCCCTACTGCTGTCTCTACATATAAAGGAGGATAAATCAGGAATTCAAGACGACCAATACAAAAATATAGAGTCATTGATAATCTGACAGTGAAATTAAAAAATTAATCTTTTATCTTTTCAGATTTTAATATGGCTATATTGACCTTTAAGTCTTCCAAGTAAGTCCTAAGAGCTACAGGAGAAATAATAATGCAACCTACTAGTGTACAGTGATTCAAGAGATTTCTGTGTTTATTTTATTTTATTACGAGCGATAGTGGAAATTATTTTGTATTTTAGTGACATCTGATTTCAGATTGTAATTTTATAACATGAAGGAGGCGTCAAACTTGTAATTAGTTGTTAAAAACTTTATTAACCTGGTGTATAATACTATTATTAAAAGAAGTCTAATTTTACATCTCTCACTCTAAGCGAGGAATTGAATCATTTTTATAGGTTCGATGAAAAGAAATAGACCTATGTAAAAACTCGTTTCCTTTTAAAAAAATCTTAATCGACCGGTATAAATGCTAAGGAAAAAAGGCGAAGGACGCTGGGAATGGGAAGTTTTGGTTTCTTTCAACCTTTTTCTTCCTTGGCGTCCAACAAAAGGAGATGGAGACCGATTCTCCTTTTTGTTTTTGTTTTTGTTTTTGTTTTGTTTTGTTTTGTTTTGTTTTGTTTTTGTTGTCGGAGCAGACCAAAATCCAGTAAAACGTGGCCTTTTCCCTACGCATTCAAGTCGTTGTCGAATTCGATTTTGCGAATTCCTTCTTTTTCCGCCTACTTTTCTACTCATCGTTGGCATTCGACTAGATTTTCTCTAGCATTCGTTCCTTTTCTCCCTCAATCCATTGGATTCCTCCCCTTTTGGCCTTTATTGTATTTTTTTTCTTCTTTTTTTGCACTTTGTTCGTGTGTGATCCTTCTCGCATCGGATGGATTGAGCCCGATGTTTGTGATCCACTCTAGGACGGATTCGCTTGGGTGTGAGCATAGCGGTGGATTGGGGGAAGCCTCCTCGGATTCATCGACGAGGACTGAGGGCGGCGGATTTGGCTGCGCGGCTGGCCTGGAGTGCTTACTGGGCGTCGTCAGGGCGCTCCGGTTGGCCTGCTTCCTTTCGTTGGATGAGCAGAGCAGTTGCTCTTCTGTCGTTTCTTCGTCGTCGGAGAAGAAGCCCCCAAAGGGGCCCAGGAGGAAGCGAGGATCCTCCAGGCGGGAGGAGCAGCTTCATGGCATCCCCGGGAGAATGTTCTTGAACGGGGCCAGCGAGGTCGCTTCGCTTTTCACCCAGCAAGGGAGGAAGGGAATCAATCAGGATGCCATGATCGTTTGGGAGGTTCGAATTCCTAAAAGACTCATCTTTGTTCACCTACGATTGTTCATCACGCTTGATACTTGATTGCAACATTTAAGGACTACTCAAGAGGTCCTTCCACCTTCACATGCATATGCCTTTTTCCCCCTACTTCTACACTGTTTCAATAACTTTACATTCCACATTCCTCTGTTGTATGACAATTTTGATAAGTCACCATGCCATGTCCACAAAGATCAAATAATTTAGACATAATCTGTTAAAACTTTTAGCTAAATTTGCTACAAAATTGGAATGTTAAGTGTATTGATTTGCCATGAAATGAAACTTTAGATTAGATTCATTAAAATCCTAAAGGTAAACAATTTCAACTCGAGGTGTCAGGTAGTCCAAAGTGTTCGGACTTGCCAACTAGTCTTGGAGTTCATCTGAACCAGTTAGCTGTTGATGTGTCTGAGTGTCAATCAGTCACCGTATGAACCTGAATGGGTGTACTAGGCACTGGCTAAAGCAAATTTGGCTCAGTCTCTGTTGATCTTAACCCCTTGGTTTATAGGAGGGATAAAATCATCTCATGTATGCCCTAGCAGTATATCTTGACTCTTGATTAATAGAATTCTCTATGTGGGGAATCTAGAGGTAGGTCATCTTGTTGAATCACATAAATCTGTATCTCTTTATTCTCACATCCTAGAATCTAGTTGGCTGTGTACCATAAACACATTGCAATGTTCCATTGCACTGTCTCCTTATCTACATCTTTATTTGTTTGCTAAGCTTTGACATGTTGATTACATGTATTTAGAATTCATTCCTTATCCATATATGTTGATTACATAAAGGGGAGTCTGGGCACAATTGTAAAGTTACTACCATGTGATCTAGAGGTCACGGGTTCGAGTCTTGAAAATAGTCCATTGCAAAGCAGGATAAGGCTATGTATAATAGACCCTTCTCTGGGACCCCGCAACGGCAGGAGTTTTATGCACCGAGCTGCCCTTTATACATCCTACTAATCAACGTCTGTGACCAATTTTTTACAGTAAATTTCTCTCACACATGCACACACTCTCACTTACTCCCTCTCTGAGTTGGAAATTCTTTGCAATTTTGTGTCAATCTCTCGAAATTTATTATTTGTGTGTATTTTGCATTTGAATTAATTTTGTCACTCTTATACTGATAATTTGTAATTGATATATTTTGAGTTATACTGTCAATTGTATGAATTACTGAACGGAACTTTGTCTGCCATTCTCAGAATTTTGGCTCAATGAATAACACCATACTTTGTGGAGTATTTGATGGCCATGGTCCATATGGCCATGTGGTGGCTAAGAGAGTGAGAGATATACTCCCCGTAAAGCTGACTTCCAGTTTGGAAGGATCTATAAATAATTTTGGAAACATCAATTCAGAGGCAAGTTCAAGTTTATCCCTTCGAGAGGAGCTCAAGGATTCTATAGATCTTGAAAAGAATGGAGAGTGCTCCCAGATGCTTAGGGAAGTAAAAGTTCCATTGTTAAAGGCTTTCAGAATGATGGATAGAGAACTGAGACAGCATAATGATATTGATTGCTTTTATAGTGGGACAACTGCAGTTACTTTGATTAAGCAGGTTTAGCCTTACCCATTAGCATCTTACAATTTTTATCGCTCTTTGAAAACATGTTTAAAATAAATGAGTTTATTACACACACCTATCACTAAAAGGTGTTGTATTGACCGATATACAGAGTATCACTAAAAAGAGATGTACCGTTTTCATGTTAGTTGCTAAAGCAACCTTACCTGAGTGGTATGGCATGTCCTTGTTCTTATGGAACAAATGCATATGGGCTCTAATTAAGATTGGTTTAAGAAACCATGATAAGTAGCTAACTGGATTAGCTGATGTTATTTGTTATCTTCTTTGCAGGGTGATGAATTTGTTATTGCAAATGTTGGAGACTCAAGAGCAGTGCTTGGAACTCGGGATCAAAATAACTCATTGATTCCGGTTCAGTTGACTGTGGACCTTAAACCAAATCTTCCAGGTACCTTTTTCCTTAATGAATTTAGGTACATATGAAATATAGGTTTTGTTTTTGGATGTCATGAAAGGCATACAAGTTGCATAGTGATTGTATTTTACCATTTGCAAGCAAGAAAACGCATGAATTTTATTTACACAGTCTTACATTCACAAACAGTGTAACAAATATACCTAACCTTTCTGTGTGGTGGCATGAAGTAGTTGGCTGTTAGATCTTTTGAATGTCATGAAAATCATCCTGAGATGCTCAGTTGTTAAATCTTTTGATTGTCATGAAAATCATCCTGAGATGGTACCTCCCTCTTAATTTCTAGTTTCCAGGTTTGCTCAGTCTTTTTGCAGATAATTTGCTGGTCCTATCCCTTCTAATCTTTCCTAACTCCTTTACATACAAAACACTTACATGGAGATCAACTGTGGATCCTGCTGAATGGAACGAAATAGTCATTTGTTTGCAGTTTACAATCGTCTAACTACCGAATGGTTCCATTTTTATGATTTCCTTTAAGGTATAATTAATACTCATATCATTCTTCTGAGACTTCTTGATAGTTGTCAAGCTGCCCCCTATTAACATCAGGGCACGCACGACTGTTGAGGCTGTTGATGTTATGTGAACTTTTAAACTTCTCAGAGCATCTTCGCTGTTAGTTTGACCTTTTTTACCTTATATATCTATGATTTTCTTCTCAGCTCCAAGTGTAGATTTTCTGGAGTTGCGATAACAATGAGTCTAGAAAAATAGCTTTGCTTTCGAATCATGAAAAGAGTACTTAGGGTTCTTAGGTTTCTTCTTCCACTACTTTTGAAGCTGCATACATTTGGCCCTTCAATTTACAGACCTTAATTTACATTCTTTCATATATTCACTGTTGTTTCCTAACTGTAACATAATAATTACTCTTCAAATATTATATCATGTGTTTCTTTGACAGGTGAAGCAGAAAGAATAAGAAAGTTTAGGGGCAGAATTTTTGCTTTAAGGGAGGAACCTGATGTGACTCGAGTTTGGCTACCACACAAGGACATGCCAGGCTTGGCAATGGCCAGAGCACTGGGGGATTTTGTTCTAAAGGATTATGGTTTGAGTTCTGTTCCAGAGATATCATATAGGCACACGACAGAAAACGATGAGTTTGTTGTCTTGGCTACTGATGGGGTGAGTGAGCATGGATACCGTTAGTTAACTCATGTTTCTTCCCATTTTAGACAATATGTCTACTTTTTGCCTTGCCTAGTTAGATGGTTGTTTCGCCACTTTCAAGACACATGGTAACGGCACATTGGGCATTTCAGAATTAAATGCCTTAGTCTGGTTGTTCTGACAGGTGTGGGATGTCCTCACCAACCAAGAAGTGGTACACATTGTAGCTTCAGCTCCAGATAGATCATCTGCAGCTCATTTCCTTGTTGAGTCAGCTGTGAAGGCCTGGAGGGTTAAATACCCAACTTCCAGAATCGATGACTGTGCTGTAGTATGTCTCTTCCTTGATGCAGATGCCCCTACAACTTTGTACAATCACACGCCGAACGGCGTCCAATTTCTGAGTTCCACCAGAGCTGACTACGACGAGAAAAAGCATTCAAATCCAAATTCTCTTGAGTAAGTTATCATAACTCACACCAATGCAAATTGCCTACATCTGCCAATTGAAAAGCCAGGGTTCTCTAGATCTGAGAGAATTACCTTCCAATGATAACATGACCTCAATGCAAATTGATGATCGATCTGTTCATTAAAGTGTTCTTCAAATGGATGCATTATATCCTTTTTGGAATTTTATTGCAAGGATAAGTACCCATCAAGAAGGGGAGTCTTGGCGAAATGATAAAGTTGTTATGTTGTGACCTAGAGGTTACAGGTTCAAATCTTGAAAACAGTCTCTTGCACAAAAAAAAAAAGGTAAGATTGTGTACAATAGATCCTTCTCCGGGATCCCGCATGGTGGGAGCTTCGTGCATTTTTTTTTTTTACAAGCACCCATCAAGTAGTAAGACTTACAGGTGAGCTTGACGAATGAACTACAAGTGGTATGCAACAGTTAATGAGCTTGAATGTATCCTATCCGGTGGTAGCGCCAGTTTGATTAGCATGACCAGATATTCTCTATTATTTGCTTATCAATCTGAATAATTCTTTATTCAGTTTAATACTTCTTGCAAGGAGTCAAACAGTATTATCTATCTTTTCTATGTCCCTTGAGTGGCTTTTGCCAATCTATTGCGTGTTGCTGTACGAGTCATTTTTAGAAAAAGCTCGCTTGAGAAATGTATTTAGGGGATTTTTTTTTGTCTTCCTTTCTCTTCATCCTTTCTATCATTTTCATTGTTGATGCTAATGTTATGATAATCATTGGTTGTGTATTGATTGGAGTACAAAATTTTGATCGCATACTCTGTAAATTCAATCTTTCATTTTATTATTGTCAATTTGTGACCTATATTTTATGGTTCATGTAAAAAGTCGGACGTCAACAGTGTCAACGGAATTTGAGTGGCTTCAAAGTTGATGAATAGAGACAGTTATATTGTCGAAGCTGCTCAACTTCTTTCAGCTAACAAGAATATTGAATCTCTCATTTTGAAGATGCCATCAACTATGGTTGCTTGTGTCGACTGTGAGTTGTCTCTACGGACATGTCGAATTGTCAAATGTAGACTTACTACAATAAATAAAGATTGATCTTTGATAGAATTAATTCTCTTGAGGAATAAAATATCCTCTCATTCAAGAGGTCATTTGGTCATATCTTCATTTATCCTTGTCCTTCTCTAGATATTGATACTTTAGGATCAATTTAGAAAAATGTTATTATCTTTTTACTACAATTGTGTTAACCACAAATTAGTTCATTCTATTTAATGAAAATAGCTTGAATGATCGTATAACGGGATTTTTTTTATATGCATAAATCTTAAAATAAATTTTAAAGTATTTTTCTTCTTATGATTTGATAAATATTTAAATGGTTAACGCTTAAAATATAATTTGGAGCACTTATAATCTAATATAATTTAGTAGCATCTATAATAAAATTTAATAGTACCTATAATATAAATTAATAGTGTCTATAATGTAATTTTATAATTCTTGAAATATAGCATGTTAACACTTCACATACAATTTTAATAGTCCTTAAAATCTAATTTAGTAGCATCAAAAATATAATAGACCATACAGTATAATTTAATGGCATATAAAATTAATCTAATAGCAACTTAAATATATTTTAATATCACTTAAAATACGAATAATATAATTTATTAGCACACATAAAATAGCATTTTAAAATTATATAAATTTACTTAATGAACAAACTGTTTTAATTCCATTTGACGGTTGGAATTATTATGAGCTGAAGCGTGAGAAACTTAGAGTTTGTGCACTCCCTCTGAAGAGGAAGACGACACCATGAAACCGTTATGTCTCTCTAAAATAAAGGGAACTCATTTTTTATCGTTTTGATTGAATAGACAGACCCTGTTCTTGGTAGAAGAGACCCATATTTTTATGTTGTGATTGGTGGATGATATTTATGTGTAATCATACTTGCGAAATTATATAGTTGAGCAGCTTGTAAATTAAGGTGCATGGTAAAATTATGGCAGAGTCTTCCAACAAGCTAAGAACTCGCTTCTCCTGCATTTATCTCTTCAATCGGAGCACAGGGTTCATGGGGCGATGCAATGAAAACAAATATGAGGGAAATTCATCGGTTTATGCACATCAAATATTTGTTATGACCGGCTCTCAGCTTAAGGAAGGATGATAAATCAAATAGAACTTTACACAATACTAAAGGGAGTTTAAGTGGCCGAAATACAACTTTGCAAATGTCAACCAGCATCATACCCATGTCTTCCTGCTACGGGTGAAATTGCATCAGATACAAAACTACTGGATTCTCAAAAGCAGTTTAGATTTTATTCCGAAGGACTAGTAGTGGAGGCTTAGGCTGATTAGAGTTTTATTGAAAAGAATAAAGTGGGAGTATGAGTCACACCAGTCACCCAAATAGAAAGAAGTTTGAATAAAGCTTAAATGGATCAGTCCAAAAGCAACATGTTCAGCTTGTATGAATAATAGTCGAGTAAAACTTGAATTTTTTTTTTGCATCAGTTAGGTTTGCCTCCACTTATCCATCCTCATTCACCAATTGGAAAAATAAATAAATCAAATCTCAATTTAAATTCAGGCAAGCCGTGTTATCTTCCTTGGGCGATGAATGACCACCAAACAAATAAAACAACGGAGGGGCACAATGTGATGTTTTTTTAAGTGTAATCAACTATGTGATAAAACACCAAACAGAGGAAAAAGTTGGAAATTGCATATCACAACTCTCCAACCATGAAGAGTCTGAGTAGCAGCAATTCCTACAGCAGTGTACACATTCAGTTGGAAGAAGCTTCATAGCATGTGTCGCTACGAATGCTTGCATACACAAGGGAAAACAGGACATGATGATGGCAAATCGAGCATAGTGCCATCCGTGTCATTCGATAAGTAATAGAGATTCTCAGAAACCTTAGCTTACAAGATCACACCTTCTCTTAGGCTCTGGACTCCAATGACAATAGTATCTTTTTTCTTGGACCCTGGCATCACCCAAATAAAACAAAGAGGCATTGGTCAGTAGATTAAGGCCACCGATAAATAGCAAAACAAATCAACTTAAGATAAGGTTAAAAAAAAAAGAAAAGAATCAGATACCAAATGAATGCAACCAAATACTGAATACAATCTGATCAAGCAATTAAAAGGATAGAATAGTTTAACACCCAGATTACTGAAAACATGATATAAATAAATAGATACTTTGCAACTAAAAGGTCCTCTGTTTTAGTAAAGAGGAAAGGGGGGAAAAAATGGAATTCTCAGCTCATCATGATTATACTATTTCATAATCCTTCATAATTATACATTCATGGAATGAATATAATTTATTTACACAGTTGAATTTAAAATGCATCATCTACCATTGAAATTCTTAAAAAGCCACATTTGGTTAACATAATAGAATAGATAAGGACAGCATTACCTAAGAAATAGAATAAGCAAAGAATACGTAAGGAATAAGTTTTTCTTAGTTTGGTTCATAGATTGAATCAACTATTCTTATGTTTGGTAGCAATGAATGTTTAAATACATGCGCAAGGAATAATTTTCATGATCAACCTTCCCTATCCACCAAGCCCATCCAAAATAGATTAACTTGACCAACTCACCCAAACTGTCTGGCCTTGCTGACCCATCTGGCAAACTAGCTCACCCGACTTACCTAGCCCAGGCAGTCCATTTGGATCGCACAGCCCAAACAGTACCACCGACCCTTAAGGATCAACCGACTCAACCAACCCATCTGGACAATACTACCTAATCAAAGTGTCCAATCTGTCTAACTCAATTAGTTGGGTTGAACTAATTGAATAGTTATTTGAAAAGAATAGTAAATTGAGGAATACAAGGAATAACTATTCCATGTGAAATTGGAATAAGTATTCAATGAGAATAGGTGTCCCATGGATAATTTTACAACCAAACGTGGGAATATATATTCCATGTAAATCTCTTAAGATCCTCATCATAGGAATCTCATAATAAATAAGTGTGCAAAAGACGATAATAGTAAAAATTAAACACGATGAGAACTTAGACTCACGTACCATTGGAATTCCTAGAGCCCTAAGATCTTCATCATTCATATGCTTGAGAGCTGTCATGTCAACCTATAGAAAAAAAATTATCCTTAAAAATCCAACATACAAGAGCAAATACAAGCAGAAGATCTAAAATCATGAAAAGGTACAGCATACCTCCTCTGCTTGGAATGTTATCGAATATTTTCCTAGACCCAAAGAGTTCAGGAAACCATCTACTGACAGCTCAGCCTGCAAATTTATGACAAAAGAAACTTGGATAAATCGTTCAACGGCAGCAACAAGAAATCAAGGGTGTAAAAACTTCAAATAGCAAGTGAATGTAAATGAAGGCAACAAAAGTTAAGAGAAAGAAACGCCATTCGCAGTTGTATATATACTTTTAATCAATATATGCCAAAACTAACTCAACATACTTCATGAAATAAAGCATCTATGCTACATGAGCATCAATAAGTAAACAAATATTGTGCCAGTCAAATTCAACAAGCTTCATACTATGTAACTTGGCAACTCTGTCCCAAAAACTGGGTCAAAGTCTAGAAGAATTTACCAATATACAAATATATCTACAGTTCCCACGACAGTACAGGATCTAAAATTACATATCACACACTTTAATATTGCATAACAGAATAGAAGTTTCATATGATAAAAGTTGCCCCTATGCAAATAATGTAATGGAAAGAGATGCACCTTGCTCTGGGATGTCCTTTTGGGGTCAGTAACAACTTTTTTGGTTTCTGGAATGGGTGGATCATTTCGGAGGTTCTTCTTGATGGTTTCAGATATTTCAGACACTCGCTTAGCCTTTGAAGGTTCACTATTTGATGGCTGTGAGTGCATTGTACCAGTTAACTTGTCACGAAGATCTCTAACTACAGAAACTTTACTCTGGAAAGGTTGTTGAGAACCTCTTTTCTGAAGCTTCCATCTAAGGTCATTGGGATTAACAGATTCTAGAGATACAGAGTGTGGCATGTATCACTGAGAAGTTAATACAAAACAAAATAAAGATTGTGTTGCAGATATAGGTTGGTCATAGAAATTTTAACTGAATGTTTCAGGTTCCCTCTCCCCGTCATAAAGATCATGCTTCCATTTGTCATCATCTTGTCGTTGCCTGCACAATATCCAGAGTGTCCAGTTAGATAATCACTTGCAAGAATATTCAACAAATGCAGCTTATGCTGATAACATCAAAAGAAAAAATTCCATTAACATTTATGTATAAGAACATGATAACAAAATAAATAAAATGATTTTGTAAAATTCAAAAGAAAAAGAGTGTAAAAGGGCAGCCTGGCATATGAAGCTCTTGTCATGCAGCGTCATGGGGAAAGATATATTGTACGCAGTCTTATTTTACTTTGCAAGAAACTATTTTCAAGACTCACCTCTGGGTCACAAGGCAACAACTTTACCATTGCGTCACGGCTCCCCTTCTTTATTTATAACGGACCAATGGCCCATGTATCAAAAGAAAAAGAGTGTATGATAACTATAATCGCCACCTACAATGAACTTTGTTTCAGTAAAATGGTAGATTCAAATTGCCACTGACTACCATTAAATAAATTTCATGCGTGCTTCCAGTACTAGTACATCTAAGGTTTAAAATATTATTTTGAGCAATTGTCTCAGTCTTCAGCTGGGACAATAGAATCTCAGTGTCATGCCAACATGCTGAGATAGGTTGCTGTAGCCCTTAGTAGGAGCAATGAATCAAGAAGCAGCAGCACAAAGTAGGAGAAAAGAATCAAGTAGTAGCAGAAGAGTAAGAGGAGGCAGTAGTGACTTACCTAGAAGAGCTAGAGAAAAATCTATTTGTGCTGAAGAGGAAAAGAACAGCTTTGAGATAGAAAAGAAGCAGTGGCATTCCAAGATGGAGAAGAAGTGGTGGGTGTGTACGGAGATGGAGAAGTAGAAGCTCAAGAGGAAGCAGTTTGTCTTGCATCTTGGTTCCTAAGGACAATGGTTTCCGCCACCCAAACAAAATTTTAATCCATGAGTGCATTAGTTATATCCATTACCAATCGTTCATTATTTGAGGTATTATGTCTTGCAATAAAATAATATTGTTCATATAGATCTCTGAAATGTGTCAAAACAATCTGAATTTCTTGTTAGCTGCACAATAAGGACTTAGTGGAGCAATTTCTTTCCCACGATTAAAAATGCAAGGCTTTGTAGGTGCTGCAACTTTAGAACTGCTTATCTTAAATTTTTAATGCCAACATGAAAAGAATTCAGTTGAACCAATCTAGTCAGAAATATGATGCTTCATCACTACTGGTCACACCATATTCTATATGGTCACCAAGTATGTATCTCCAAAAAAGACTTGGAAATTCACATACCATCCTTTCCTTCATTAGTTTATCAATAAGTTGGAATACGTGATGTTGGCAGACCATGCAATTAAAAGAAGAAGAAAAAAAAGCATACAACTCAAATGGTGAAAAATGAATATTAACCTTCGAATTTTAGTCCCAATTTTAATTGGGCTAGCCTTATGACAAAGGTCGAAAATTTCAGATATCCTAAATGATATGAACAGCAACAGTCTATTATCAATACCAGATATATATTTCACAAACAGAAGAATAATCAGAAAGGAGTGACTGCGTGTGATTCATAAGAAAGTTAAAGACTTAAAGCGTACCTTTTAGCCGGAACTACGCTCGAGCGGCTGAAATCGCCCCCAAGATCGCCGTGCAGCCGCTCTTTGATAGATCTCTTGCGCCCCGATGACATCTGATCAGCATACATCGCAGCTCGCGTACACAGATGAGAGAAATCAGATAATTCAATAACAATTATGGGAGATTTGACCCTCCGGCACGGGCTAGGGTTTGAGGCGAGGGAGAAGACGAGAGGCAACGCCGTGCCCGAGGAAATTAAAAACAAAAAAAAAGTGAACCCAAGTACCTCTGTAATTAGCAGGCTCCGTAGCTGGCGGTAGGGCCCGATACGGTGATAAATTAGTTAACATATTTTGACACGTGGGGGGAAGAAAAAAAAACGAAATGTTTACCGTTATTTACTATATATCGTTTTGGGATAAATTAGTAAATTTGAACACGTAAAAATATAAATCTCTGTAGTTTGTTAGATTAAATACATTTCGTGAGAGAAGTTAATATATTATTTGAGTATTTATAAGTCAGTTCAACCTCAGATTATAAATATAGTATAATATTTTTCATATCTAACTAACTCACCTGGTATGTTATTAATCCAATCCCAATTGCCCCTATTTATTATCACACGTATACGTATTTGAGAGGGACCTTCAAATTAAAGCATCAAAGTATAGCAAAATTGACTGTCTCTCAGCTTTCAAAATTTTTTATTGATAACTCTTGAAGAAATTTGTTGAAAAAATGTGAATAGAAAATAGGTGAATGAAAGAGATTCTCTACTGTGTATAAGACTTTAGTTTCACATTGAAAGTTTTTAGGTTTAATGGTTGACTTATATTGTTTCACAAGCATATATATTGTGAATAAATGTATGAGGAGAGACTCTCTCTCATGTGCATGCCTGTAGAGGGTGTAGATCCAAAGTTTAAATTGCATTTACCCAGGTGACTCATGTGCGAGTGCAATTTGTGCACATCGAATATTGGATCAGTCAAGGCAAAATTTATCAAGTGAATGAACTAATATTTTACCATCTAAATTATTTTTACTCAATTGTAACGAATATAATATAATGATTAATGTTGAATCTCTTGGCGTTTCACTGCGGCGACGGCTAGCTTTGGGAAGGACTCTTAAATCCTATAAAAGGAAGCCTGAATCTTGAGCAAAATAAAGTACAAACGACTATCTATCCACATGCGTGTCTTCTTCCTTCTTTCTCTTTTGTTTGTCGAGTATTCTTCCACTTTGCAGAATTCTGTAATAGCACTTAAGTGCATTTTAGTTCACCATGATTACCTGTGCTTGGTAGAGCTCGTGGTTTCACCGTTGTATTCTAAGAAATGGACGTTCTGTGTTGACCTTTAAGCATCGAGGAGGTGGGATGAAATTGTTTTAAGAAAACTGCATTTGACATAAACCTCGACTCCTCTCTATTCGGGCAGCTCTACTTGGCTCGACAATTCAACTCAGCAACTTGATTCGGCAGCCCAGCTCGACAGTTCGGCTGGACAACTTGACTCGACAATCCAGCTTAGCACTCAGCAGTTCGGCTCAATAGCTTGACTCGACAATCCGACCCGACAGTTTAGCATAGTAGCTAGACAGATTAGCTCTGCACAGCAATTTGACAACTTAGCTCTGCACAACAATTCGACAGCTCAACTCTGCAGAGCAGCTCGGCTCAGAAACAACTATGCTCAGTAGCTCAGTTTGGAGGTAGCTCAGCTCAGAACTCAGCTCTTTTAGAAAATCACTCAATAGCTCTTCCCTATCTCGGAAGGAAAGTTCCAACAAAATTTTTACACTTGGAGTTATTATATAGTTCGGTTAATTCTGAAAATGCTGATTTCATAAATCTTACGAGATTACGGGCCAATGTTGAAGCTCGATCTTTACAGTTGTCCTTATAAAATTGTTCGATATTGAAATTATATTCCGTTTACAAAGACAAACTCTTAAACTCATCCATTAGAGACTATCCAATATAGATTTTGAACTGTGTCCGTCTATAATTCAAGATGCCATTTCAATTATCTCATCTCAAACATGTACTAAATCTAAATTATATCGATCCAACTAATCTACCACCGTCTTTTAACTACCTCCTTTTGGGCGGGCGGTTTAACTAATCTTCAGCCACCACGATAAAATAAAGACATTTCGATGCCATGCCAATTGCCAAAACCAAAAGTCATTCCAGCAAGTAATTAAAGTTTTTTTTTTTTTGGTTGCCAAATTAAGTTTCATACTGTCCATCGTCTCCTCGGTCTCAGTGATGAATCGATTATAAACCTCTCAAGGCCAAACGCTTTAGCTTCCATCTCCGGTTGATTGTTGATTGCGGAAGAACAGAGCTTGAAGATGTTATCTGACCTCATCACCAAACTGCTCCTGTGCGTGCTCAACCTTTCAGTTCCCTGCTTTAATTTTGATTGCTACCTGTCATGAAAGATCTAGATCTCAAACTCGAAGATGAATACAATGATGCTTGTAGGGTCTTCTTTGGATATGCTTATCCGGCGTTTGAATGCTTCAAGGCGGTGGAGAACCATCCTTACAACAACCAGCAGCTTCGCTTCTGGTGTCACTACTGGTGAGCGATCAAAGGATCAAGCAGAGAAGAACCATTAATCATTATTTTCGTTTTCCTTACGGGATTTCACCTTGCAGGATCATCGTGACGGCGATCACCGTCGTCGAAAGGTTCGGCTACTTCTCATCATGGTAACACATGAAGAACTTTACTTTTTTGCATCAAACTGCGTGCTGCTCAAATGATTCAGTGAACAAATTAATCGCAGGTTGCCAATGTATGGAGAAGCAAAGCTGGCCTTTTTGGTCTACCTCTGGTTCCCTAAAACCAAGGTACATAAATCTACTGATAGATTAATAAAGAAAGGTGATGAGATGGCTATAACAGTCCTGTGGACGGGCTTTGTACGTGCAGGGCTCCGATGTGGTGTACGAGGTATTTCTGCGGCCGTTGGTTATGCAGTATGAGCCTGACATGGAAGAGAGGTTTCGCAATCTGAGAGCTAGATCCGGAGAGCTTCTCCAGTTCTACCTGCACAATTTCACGGAGAAGGGCCATGTTTTGTTCCTGGACGCCTTGCGTTATGTGGTCTCCAAGCCATTAGCACCGAGAACAGAGGGGACTTTGCAGCAAAGTGCTCATGCAGTGAGAAACCCAACTAATTTTCCCGAATTGGGGCTCACTGCTGAGGAAGTGGAGGAAGATGCTGTTGTAGCTGAATCGCTGAAATGGCGACGACGGTTCCACTGATGGCTACTGTAGCATGTTATTGGTTCAGCGGTGTAGTTCGATAGATTTCAGAGTTCGTAGATATGAAGTGAAGGATCACTAATCCAAAATCTACGTTCTATGTAGTCTATCGGTAAATAGATTGTTTTGGGCTTTAAGAATCTGACATTTTGATTTCGTCCATGTCGATTTACCTTTATAAAAACATGTGACAAGAGAATAACAAAAACTTATCCTTGTGCATGTGTCGCCTACGACTGCACAGTTTGCAGACACTAATCTCCATGCAGATGCTTCCTGAAGATGTCGATATCAACTTGCACATACATGCTTTTGCCGCACGTAGATGCTTGTTGTATATCGCATGGCCGTCCCCGACATTTCCACCTGGAATGCCCTCGTCGTCGCGCACTCCCGGAGCGACTCCCCTCGTCAGGTCCCCCGCCTCTTGGTCTTCGCCTGCCAGTCGCGGCTGGACAGCTCCACGCTAACTGTGGTCCTCAAGGCTTGCGCGGGGTCGTTGGATCTCAGAACTGGGAGAGAGATCTATATCATGGTCCATGCCTCCGACCTTGGCTTCTTCCATGACGTGTTCGTTTGCTCTTCGATCGGTGCTCAATTTGTATACGAAATGTAGGAAACTGAACAATGCCGTGAAACTGTTCGACCTAATGCCTAAAAAGGATCTCATTTCTTGTACCACAATGAACACTACCGGGATTGCAATTTGCAAATGCAGGGAATCCTGTGGTGGCAATTAGATTCTTAGAAGAAACAAGAGGGAGGCCTTGAGGGGGATGCCATTGTTATACTCAGCGCATGCCACAAGTCTGTGCAGCATTCTGGGACATGGGGATCTATCTGCATGTCGATGCATGGGCATATATTGCGCCATCACCTCGACATGGACGTTGTTGTGGAGACTAGTCTCGTGGACATACATGTACGAGAAGAATGGGTTCCTGAAACTATCTTCAGAATGGCTTTGCTAATGCTGCACTGTATGTGCTGATCAAAATGCAGGAATTTGGTCTCTGTCCTCACTCTGTTGCTCCCGTGAGTGCTATTTAATTTCGGCTTGTTCACGTTTTTGGCTTTCTGAAAACGAGCAAATGGGTTTGTCATGAAGAGGTTTGAGTTTGATCAGATACTGAGCACTGCAGTGATCGACATGTACTCACAGAACAGCGACAATGAATAAGTTTAATATCTTCACTATTCATTGGAAGTACTGTCGCTAATCAGTGATTCAGTTCCATATGCTGCTAAGAATGACAATATTTTTTGTTGAGTGGATTAGCAAATGATTTGAACAGAGTCCATTTCATCCAGATCCTATGCATGTTAATTCCAGAGTGCGTTCCGACTCAAATCATTAATGCATATGAGAGAACCTTCTTGTCTGTTTAAATAGGTAAAGATATGTGATACCTGCTTTACACATAAACTTACAACTGGATACACCCAACAACACTGTTCACGACTAAGACATCAAAAATTGTCCTAAATCAAAGTTTCTCCCGTTCATGACATAAACAAATGAATTAAATAATTCTGAAGATTCATAGCACCAGCGTCGACAGGAATTATGTGGAGGATTCGTGTGGATCCTTATAAATTTGGTGGCGCAACTCGTTGGAGTTCTTTACCTAAAACATTGGCCACGTTGCATTGTCATCGCAAGAAGGTGATGATATTTATTATATACTTTTTTTATCAATGGAAGCTCATAAGTCATGAATGAAATAGGACTGCTCGCCCAGCACTAATAGGACAATTAGACGTCACCATTCCAACAACCAAACGTTGCTCGCCTTAATTCCCATCAATGCTTCAAATTCGAGGCAATTTTTGGGCACCTAAAATGATGACTGATATATTAAATGATCATCCAAATCATTTATTTCTTAGGTGAGAAGCGACATTTTAACAGCAAAATCAAAAATATTACGAGATGTTATATCAAAAATCTGCATCTTGAAAGTTACCCGGAGAATCCATGTCGTGCTGATTCGATCAAAAAAAAGATCATTGATTTGAGGGCAAAAAGCAAACATGTTTCTCCATATTTAGTCCCTGTAGACCTCTGATTAATCAAAATAAAGATCATTGATTTATTGGATCGATCGACTCGGTTCGAGTGTCCAAAATGGTGGTATAATTTGCCATTACGAGCTTCGGAATAATGTCTTAACAAAAAGTATGCTGAAGCACAGCCATGGCAAGCAGTCTGCGACTAGATTAAAGTGCAGCGCTGTGTGGGACTGTCCGTCGGGTGAGTCAGTGAGTCGGATGCTGCTTCAATTATTCTCCCATAGTCCCATCATGCCAGCTGCAAAACCTTCATCAATCCCTTTCTTTCAATTCTCACCTTGAATTCGCTGCGACGCTTCTCTCTGGCTCTCCCTTCACACTTCAGGCGTTCCTCTTGCATTTTGATAAGCTTCAGCTTCATGTTTGTCTTCCTCCGTTGATGGCTTAGTTCACCTGTTCCGCTTGCTTGAACGCTGAGCTAAAAATCTGAAATTTTTTTCCTTTGGATTTCCATTTCGATTCCCATTCCTTTAATTTTCCGAGATTCACTATTTCTAGTTCGGGGATTTCTAAAAAAAATCCAACCTTTCGCTTGGTACGACTGCGCACATGCTGCATCTCCACGCCCGCATTGGGATTTCTTGCAGCAGCGGCTGAGGTTGTCTTGAGGTTGGAGCGGCAATGTCGGGCTACGATCTGTCGAAGAAAACAGTCATCTTTGGGCTGCATCTGTGGGCGGTGGTCGGCATCTGCATCGGCGTCGCCTTCGTCCTCCTTCTCTTCCTAATCTCACTCTGGATCGCCTACAAGCGAAGCAGCAGCTCCTCTCGGAGCCACATCATCCCCAACATCTCCAAGGAGATTCAAGAAGTGCAGGCCGGGGCGCCGCTCGCCCTTTCGCTTTCCTCAGAGGCCGAGCCCTCTCCGCTGCCCACCAAGCAGCAGCAGGAGGATGCCTCAATTACTCTCCAACGGATCCACGTGGAGACCGGGAAGGAGCATCGCATCACCTACCCCGAGCGCGGCGGCAGCGGCGGCGGCGGGTCGTCGCACGGAAGCGGGGAGAGCCGGTCGGTGGACCAGGCGCCGGCCTCGGTGCCGGAGGTGTCGCACTTGGGCTGGGGCCATTGGTACACCTTGAGGGAGCTCGAGGTCGCCACGGACAGCTTCTCCGACGAGAATGTCATCGGCGAAGGTGGATATGGTATCGTCTATCACGGCGTCTTGGAGGATGGCACTCAAATTGCAGTCAAGAACCTATTGAACAACAGGTACTCGACTTTTTTCCTTTCATTTCATTTCTGTGACACTTGATCTTGTCAAGAGCATTGTCAAGCCAATTAGTGTTAATTGACATCTTTTTTCCTGTAGTTACCTTAGATATTGCACAGAATTTTTTTTGCTACTGAACTCTTTTTAATATCTAATGCTCTAGTATGAGGTTGTCAATATACAAGTATTCTAAAGAAGGAATTGGGGCTTCATCCTTCATCAATGGTGAGGTTGAGGACCCATGGCGATTGATGAGCTGCTACTCATAAATCTATTACTGTAAGCGCACATGTAAAATTACATTTTTTACATCAAATCGCAATGAAAAGCCATCCATAGAAGAGAACTAGGGGAGGAAGATAATTCCTTCGCTTGGGAGCTAAGATTATCATGTCGTTGGCTTAAATCTGCTTTTTATTTGCTACACAGATGTCTGACTTGCTTGGGTTATCATGGTAACTTATATTTGATCGATAAGGTTCCGTTGATGGTAGAAGTAGACATTAGCATTTTGATATTTTCAGAAGCACTGTATATTCTTTTTCCTGATGCAAGTGCTAATTGTATGAAACACACCCCATTATCATGACTACGAAGACATCTTAAAATAGTACATT
>JBAMHZ010000097.1:168163-178278 GCA_037177395.1 Alpinia galanga | reverse complement strand
CAGGAGTGCTCCAATTTTTACCCTTCTGATCCCTATTTACGAACGACCAATAGTTGTTTTTTTTTTTTGTCTCTATTCGAAATAGTGCGCTTTTAATAATATTTATATATTCACATTATTTCTTTCAAATAACATATAAATATACGTTTTAAAAAATCTGTTCTATTTTATAGAAGTCCTTTTTTTATTAAAAACAATATTTCTAGAGTGTGTTTAATTTAGTTATTTAATTTTATTTGATTTAAATAATAAGTGATTCAGTAAATAAGGTATAATGGAGCGCATTATAATTTGATAATCAATCTGGAAAATATCTGTTTCTAGCGCGATAAGTTTGGTTATCAAACTTAAAAGTATCAAATCACATATATCCGATTATCAAATTATTATGCTCTTAATAATCGGATATATGAGAATTATAGAATCATATATTATTTGAATTAAATAAAATTAAATAATATAATCTTAAATTGATAATTAAAATTATCAGTAATTATTTGAACCAAATACACATGCTATTTATAATAAAAGGGCTTTCCATAAACAAAAGTAATGTTCAACGGAAAAGTATGACAGTCGATTTAGAGCCATTACTTTGCTAAATAATTTAAATGAGTCTGAATTAAAATTTATCAATTTAAGTGAGTCTAAAAAGATCAAACTGCATAGACTGTGAGTTAAGACGGACAGACTCGCGACGGGTTTAGGTTAGCCCGCAAATTAAAAAAATTAAAAATCATATTTTTCAAATGAGACATAACGATGCAACATGTAAGTCCAAAACAATCATTCTGTACTTGAGAAAGAACATACAATTTTTACAACAATAGTCAATAAAAATAAATGCATGAGAAAATAAAATCTTCAAATGTTATTTCTTCTCGAATTCAACTGCAGAGAGTGAAACGAGATTGATAAAAAAGAGAAACTGAGAGAAATTTTATTATTAGAAAGCAACTAAATAAAGATTTAAAGAAAAGAAGAAAAATAAAATATCAAACATACAACGTTCTATATTACTAAAAGAATAGAAAGAATATTAGGATGACTTCTTTATGCACTATAAAGAATCAAATGATTATAAATTAAATTTGATATATAGTAAAATTATAGTCCGTGGTCAGCCCACCTAATCACAACACGCCTTGGATTGAGTAAGATTAGAAATTTTTTAACCCACCGAAATAATAGACCGACTTATTTCTATCGGTTAAATGTTGAATTTACAATGGATTAACCCATCCCGCTAATTAGGTGGGATGTGTTGGCCCCGTACCGGATGAACCAATAATGGTGCCGACCAGGAAAGTTAATTTAAATATGTAATAATTTCAATTAAAAATAATTAAAGATTAAAAAGGAAAACAATTTAGACATTTAAACGAAATTAAAGATGGAAGATATAAAGCTCCAAGTGGAATCTTGTGTTTAATATGCGTTAAGACCACAAGTCTAATGGTTACGAAATGAAAGAGGCTTATGGCTTCTAACATGAATTATAAAACTATACATGATCTATTGTTACGATAACACCTAGATGATCTTGCAAAAAGGAACGTAAATCGATGGTAAGTTCAATTTTAAATTTTTACACTTAATAAAGATAAATAACAATGTTAGTAATACAAGTTTACTTTCGATTGATCATATCAAGTTTAATTGGTCTTAAAAATAAAAGAGAAGCAAAACTCAATAATAAGACAGGCAGTTTATACCACGATCGGTGCTATCATGTCACCCCCGAATGATTTTCGTTAACCCACGAGATAACTGGGCAAAGACTCTCGGCACTTTTCATTTTCGATCTTCCTAAGGATGAAAAAAAAAAAAACTTAAAAGTAGATTTACTAATAGAGTCGAAGTGTTCGATCTAAGCCCTGGTCCTTTGCGCACATTAAGATGTTTATCAAGTTAAGATTCATCCTAATGATCACTATTCCATTCGCAGCGAGATCACCTCAACTTTGATTCGAAGATGGATCCAGCACTATAATCTTCGGTCGTTCATTCCGCTTGCGCTTCTTCTCCGATCCACAAGATGCTTCCATTTCGCCGCTCGAGTAGTCGTCTGTGTCGGAGGAGCTGTCGCCAGTGGCAGGCATCGAAGGCGGCGGAACACCGCTCATGGAAGCCTCCGCCGCCGCCACGGCTTCGTCGTTGTGGAGGTCGGCTACGCCCAGGAGCAGATCCATCTCGATGTACGCCTTCTCATTGCCACTGAGCACTTCGACGTCGTAGTCCGCGTGCGATCTCTGGCGGACATCGAGCTCCAGCTTATCGTTGGCTTTAGCGATCACACCCAGGAAGTCCTTCACCTTGTCGAGGACCTGGCTTCGGGGTACCGCCGCCACCTCCGCCGCGAAGGCCCTGGCTTCGTAATCGGCGTTGGCCGCCGGGGCGGTGCCCCCTCGCTGATCCGTCGTGCGGCACACGAGAAGGCTTTGCGGGAAGGCGGTCGCCGATGGCCGGTCCAAGAGCTCTCTGCTGCCCTTCGCCGCCATTCCTGCTACAGCGGAGAAGAATGAAACCTATCAGAGGAAATCACAGCTTGTATCTCCCGAAAACCTAATTGTGAGGTTAGACAAAAAGGGGCAGATTCATGTTGGCCTTCGCCGGGCTTAGAATAGTGGGCCAGCATGGACTTGTGGATCAGCCCAAAAAACTTCGCAGAAATTCTGAAGCTAAGATTGGATCAAAAGATTGGTCTATTCATAAATATGTTCAATTCGAAGCGGAAGACCGTATAATAAATTTTGTCAATATTATTTATAGTCACTCCAAGTTTGCTATTTCACGTCCAAAAAAAAAAAAAAACACAAAAAAACCAATAAAAGGATTAAGGTCCTTCGGCTCATCCATGGTCATCTTCTTGGCCAGGGAGCTCAAGTTGGCCAGGCCTAAACAGCAGCTCCTCTGCTGCGGCAATCAGTTGGTTCACTTGTTGGTCATATGCTCTGAGCTCAAGCCTCCCCCACGCTCCGACTGTCATAGCTGTTGCGACGGAGAGCAGGAGAGGAGCAAAGAAGATCAGAAGCTTAGCGAGAAGAGCTAGCAAATGAAAAACAATTGTCATCGTAGATTTCAAACAATATACGTATGCTCGGATAGTAGAATGGAGGGGAATATAAGGTGGTGATGGTAAAGTGTAATGAGCCTTTTGTGGGCTTCTCGTGGGTGCATTGCTTGGTCTAGCATTTGGACGTGAGGCCACGAGAATTAGAAGTTAACTTTGCGTTCTTTCGGAAAGCAGATCGAGCCAAACTGTGACAGACAAGATTATTGCGGTCGCAGTAACTCACTCAATTGGTAAATTGAATAAAGCAATTTTTTTTTAAAAAAAATTGTATCAGATTTTCAATTTGTTTCTAGCATTAACTGTAGAATGTTTCAGTTATATGTTCAGATTTTAATTTTAACGCATATTTTATATTTATACTAGAAATTTGTATTTGTATTAAAGTATGAAAAACTACTTAAAAGATATTTAAGGAGCTAATAATTATTTTTAAATATATTTATCTTAATTAATCAAATCACTGCAATTACCCCTTATCCTTTATATAGTTAATAGAGTATCAAACAGAATTTATTTTCAAGTATCTAACTTTTCACCCAAAATTTAGTCTGGATAAAGTATTTAGGTACCAATCACATAAACGAATTATATGATTGAATTATCTTATTTCTTTTATAAAAAAGCTAAGTTTTGAATAACTAATATTGAATTTTGGAATCTTTTTTTTATACCAATCATATGAATTTTATAATTTAAAATAACTATTAAATGAGTCAAACTGTTTTTAAAATAAAATTTGAAAATTAATCTCATAAAGGAAGCAATATATAACAAGTTAATAAACAAATCAACTGAAACAAACTTAATTGAAATGTATGAAAACTAAAAATAATTTTGAATTTATCACCATAACTAATATATAAAATAATAGATGATTGATACTGCATGTCAAAGAAAAAAAAACAAATAATTATGATCTATCTTAATCCAAAGGGGAAAATAGCAATTCATGAATGAAAATAATTTTACTAAAAAAATAACCAAAATTTGTCCCTCCCTTGAAGACTTATAAGCATGCTTAACTGTATCGTCTCAAACAACAAACATTATCTGAAACAAAGAGGTGATTAACCGTTCTGTTCTTCTGGAATAACAAGTTTTTATATGATTGCTAGACGGTGTTGTCTTACCATTTTGCATCTTGCACTTGGTGACGTTTGCGCCGTCTCAAGGCCGGGCATCCGAGTAAACTGGAAAACTTAAAAATGAATAACTGACATGGATCAAACTAATTCAATATACCTTACATGTTGCAGTTGGTAATCTTTTCAAGTGTAAATTGAAATGGGATTCCGTATGGGGATTACACAGTTCCAAATTAAAAAAGAAAGTGAAAATGCAGCTATATTCAGACAAATTAAATAACGCCATTTCTACAGAAGTTAAGTGACTGAATGTAAAGCCCAAAAGACTGTTACCCTATATGGAAGGAAAATGGTACCTCCTCTGTGAACCATCGCTTAAGTATCGTATCCAGGCATTGCAAACTGTGAAGCAAAGGACTCGACCTCGTTGCGAAGCTCAATGACATCCCTACTGCTCTCCAGGCCCTTGATAAACTCCTGAATTTTGCCATGTTCCTTCTGAATGTTATTTGCTATTTGTACAGCCCGCAGGAGAAAATCAGCAATTTTTTCGATATCTCCCTCTAAACAACCTCTTGTTGTCATAGCAGGAGTACCTGAGCAGTAAGATACAGTGGTTATGCACTGCATATGTTTAAAATAAATGGATTTAGGAAGCCATAGCTTACCTATCCTAACTCCTCCAGGAGAAATAGCACCATTTTCACCAAATATTGGAGTTTTGTTCAGAGAAATGTGACATGCCTCGCAAACCTTTTCAAATATCTTACCTATTGATGAATTAGAACCCTTTTTAATACATGGTTTTAGCAATGAATGTGATACAGCAGACTATATCATAGAATATGTTTAGCACACAGATGATGTGAATAATAATAAATGCTCCTTAGTAAGTGTCTCTTCATAATTAACCTATTTATGGGGCTCCTTTCTAGAGCGTGATCACTTTTGTAACTAGTAATATGCACGCCCATGGTCAAACAAAACATTAGCAGCTAACAAGCATGTAAGTCACAGATAATGCATATATAGTCAGGAAATGCAACAATTGGCTGAGTGCACTTTGACTTCCCTCTGACTTGCGATAGAAATCCTATAAAAGAACTTAGCTTATAGCCAAAAATGAATTTCCTAGCTTTTCAGAGATAGGTCAGACTAAAAACTAACCAAAATGGAAAGTAATTATCTGACCAAGAAATTTCATTGAAACTATGGTCACCTTTCACCTTTGACGGTAGGAATCTGTACAAAAGCAAGGCACTAAGCACACTATGTTAACACACAATGAGAGATTAGCAAATTTCCTAAGATTAACAGGAAAAGAAACCAACAATGTGATCAAGATCCAAAGAAGCTAGTTTTATCACAGAATGTTGATTGATTAGGATAAATAGATTAAATTCGAAGTTTGAAATGTGAGGAAAAAAACTCAGAAACTAAAGAATTTAAGTTAAGCAGCGATAGAACTGGATCTATGAAATAAAGAAAAGATGAATGAATATGAATTACCAGCAAAAGTACATATTTTAGATTGTTTTATTACTAAGAAAAAACAACATAATAGTTAAGATGGATGAATATGAAATTTCTGCAAGAGTTTTAGCTACCTTAGATCTATCATTTAACAAAAATATGTATTAATGAATATATAATTAATAGGAAGAATGAGTGGTGAAAATAAAGAATTCTTAGTCTTGTATGACCTCCATGTGACCTTAGGCTAAAAGTAAATTTTGGTAAGACACAGGTATGACTCGTCAAACTGTAGCAATCAATGTTTGGCTATTAGGAAAAACTATTGGCAACAGGCTAATATAACAAATATGAGATTGCTAAAATTGAAATATACAGCTATTTGAAAGGATAAAATAAAAAATATATATATATATATATTGAAATGGAATAGGTACGTTTAAAGGCAACCAACATAGTTTACAGATTCTATAGTTAGTGTTGAATAGAATAGAGTGAAAGGCCAAAAAAAAGTACACTAGTTGATGCACCACTAAAAATTTAGAACTCAATAGAGGGAGAAAAAAATCTTTGAAACCAACTTAAATAGTTAGGGCATATAATAGCTTGATGGTGATGACAACAACATGCTATTAACAAATTTGTTTGTTAGATTAAACATTAAACAACAATCGTTTGTGAGAAACATACAGCATGGTCGTAAAAATTTTAAGCAACAGACACTATGATAATGGCATCTCCAAAAGCAAAGAGGTAACAACAAATAAATATTGTAAAATATCCCACTGATTGATTGGATACAATTATCATTTACTAGTATAAAATAAAATAAGAGTCAATGCTTAACTGCTAATCATAATGAAATAAGGTGATTGGTGCGCATTATGAGATCACTAAAGAAGAATATGCATCTTCCTAACATCACAGCTTACCATAAAGGACTTAATAATACAAGACAATTTGAACCATCAATCATAAAAAATCTGAGTCATTCTGTTATTTTTAGCATAGGTGATGTTAAACAATACAACTGATGGCTACTATAACCTAAAGACACAGAGTTGAAGAACAGGAAATGAAGCATATTGATAAACCTTGGAGGTAAAGAATTTAAACCCCCTCATGTCATTTCATAGATTGGAAAGCTAAAGTATACAATCCTTTCTTAGTTTCATTTATATATATGCTTCCGTCTTTTCAAGGAATAGCCCACTTAAAAGCCTACACATTTCAAGGGAATGTGAATGTTTTTATGGCCGTACGTACCTGTTAAGCCCAAAGTCCTGAGATCCCAAAGTAATAAATGATTGTCTGTGCCTCCACTAACCAATCTGCAGTTCCTTCTTAGTAAAGCTGATGCCAATGCTTGAGCATTTCTCTTGACCTGTTGAATATAGGCTTTGTATTCTGGTGTAGCTACTTGCTTTAGAGCTACAGCTAAAGCAGCTATATGGTTATTATGAGGGCCCCCTTGAAGTGATGGGAAAACAGAAAAATTTATCCTCTCCTCGTAATCATATTTGTCATTTCCGTCTGTTTGACCAGGGAAAAAACCTTGCCTTTTCTGTTTTTTGCCTTTCTTGAAGAAAATTATACCACCTCGGGGACCTCTAAGACCTTTGTGGGTTGTCGAAGTAACAATGTCACAGTAATCAAAGGGGCTCAAGCATTCCTGAATCAATTGCACACTATGAATAAAGCTTTCCCAAGAAATTAAAATCCTTTATTATTTAAAAATGATAGTTATGCTACATAAAAACTAAACAGGTTTCAGATGTAAAAAATAATATTCACCGATGTAAAAGTTTCACACATAGATAGTCAAAGGCAACAATATGGTTGTCTTCCATCCAAAAAGAAACTAAAAATCTAGTAGTGCCCTAAAGATAATTCTACAATTACGAAGATGCTATAGAGTAAAAAAAACAAGTCAGTAGTGTAGTGGAATTGGCATCCACCTCTCTCTGTCAAAACATGGAATAAACAAAATCAACCAAAACAGAATGAGTCCATATATGCTTTGATCTATACAAAATAGCTTTCAGCATATCCAACACTTAAAAAGATACTAAATGTATAAAGGATTTCATGATGAGATGAAAAGTTAAAGATGCAAATTCTCTAAATTTGGCTCAAATTCTTGAAGAAATAGCAGACATTAGACTATCAAGCAAGTAGCATCGTATGAATTTGTTATCATTTGTGAGAGTTTTACAAACCCAAATGGCTATTCAACCAGCACAGTATTCCATAGCAAGCACGGGTAAAAGCAAAGTGGCACTAAACAAACATAAAAAACCCACTGTGGTACCACATGAAAGAGATTAACTTTCAACAATTATTTTGGACATGATAAAGCATTCAGTCATCAATGAGAATTAAGTACAATGACAACTTGGTGGAAAATAAATGAGATAAATGATGAGTCTAAAATACCAAAGAAAATGGATCTTGACTGACAAATAAATTGAAGAATTCATGGAAGAAAGAATACGATCAATGATGTTTCTAAAATTTTACTCATGAAAATGGCTCTCAAATGGCAATAAATTGAAGAAACATTGTCATGCCAAAACTGTTTGTGCTAAACTTTGAGCAATTAATTTGCACAGGAAATAACACTCATTCATCATTGGACTTAAATTGCAAGTAAATCTTAATGAAGAAAAAAATCAGATAAATTTTGTGTCTAAAATTCTATTCTTAATAAATTGGCTCTCAAACGACAATAGATTGAAGATTGAGGAAACATTGTCATTGCAAACAATTTCTGTGCTACAATAGTGAAGTAGAAGATAGTTCAAATAAAAAATTTGATCACTGAATGATAGTGTAACTCAAACCATAAGTAAAAAAAAAAAGGAAATTACAGAATAATAAAAAATTGAAGAGAATTCAAACCTTAGCAGCCACAAGTCCACTAATGTGAGCCATATCACACATCAAGACTGCTCCACACTTATCTGCGATTTGCCTAAACCTAGCATAATCCCACTCCCTTGGGTATGAACTCCCACCACAGATCAGTATCTTTGGGCGGTAATCCATGGCCTTCTCTTCAACTTTATCATAGTCGATATATCCTGTGACTGGATTTACCTTATATGGCAAACTCTCAAAGAATATGGACGCCCCTGATATCTTCTTTCCACTAGGCGCATAGTACCCATGGCTAACATGTCCACCAGAAGGTGAATCCAAACCCATAATTCTATCTTTTGGGAGTAATAACCCTGTATAAACAGCGAAATTGGCTGAGGTGCATGAATAAGGCTGAACATTCACTCCCCAGCATTCAGGATCGAGACCAAATGCTGCAAGCGCACGTTCATGGCATAACCGCTCTATCTGATCAATGTACTGGTTCCCACCATAGTACCTAGCACCAGGGAACCCCTCGGAATATTTGTTTGTCAAATGGCTACCAAGGGCATCAAGCACCCCACGGCACACAAAATTCTCGGATGCGATGAGCTCAATTCCCAGCACCTGCCGCTGTTTCTCCTTCTCCATGATACTGAATATATCTGGATCGGCCACAGATAAAGGCTGGTTCCCCCAGGCATGGACAGCAGCCCTCCGTGTCTTAAGATCGGGATCCACTTTTGCTTTCTTGGCTGCAGGGAGCACAGAGGTAGAAGAGCAAGAGGAGCTCGATTCCCCTCTCCTCGGCCTCTTGATGCACATGGCATACCCAAGAATCCTGAATTTCTCCTCCTGTTGCTCCTCGTCAGATTCCTCCGCCTCGTGCGTCCTCAGGGATCCATCAAGGGAGCTCTCCGGATGCTGGTCGAGGAGCTGCAGTGGAACCGATCGAGGATTGTGAGGCGAGTCCCGATGACCGGTGTCGATCTGGAACGAGATCGAGTCATCCGGGATCGGACCGCGCACAGGAAGCGGAGGCGGAGCCGCGTGGAACCCCAGTGAGAGATTTGATTGAAGACGGGTGAGATCCATGGAGAAAAATCTTGGGAACGCAGAACAGAAAGCAAACAACACGAACAACAATTCAACAGAAACAACAACAGGAACAACAAGGGCAGCGGCGGAGGGAGGAGGAGGAGGAGGTCAACGCGGCGAGGAGGCGAGATCCCATCAATGTCGATGTCGGGGAGAGAGGTGTGTGCCAGAAAAACCCTAAACAAGAGAAAAGGGGGCGGAAGAAACGAAGCCGGGATGATCAAGGATACAGGGATGACTTGGGGTTAGGCGGTTAGCCTTTATAAATAATAATAAGAGGATTGAACCTGGACGGATTATCGGTGTCGTTGGGTTTGTGTTACGCATTAATTATATATATATATAATATATATATATATAATTCTGATGTGAGTACTTATGAGTATTTCTATTATCCATTCTCCGATTAGATGAGTATTATATCTTAATTCTAAAGGATCAGACGATGAATAATGGAGGTGTTTATGGGTATTCACATAAGACTTGTATAGAAGATCACTCATATATATATATATATACGT
>JBAMHZ010000097.1:145244-166643 GCA_037177395.1 Alpinia galanga | reverse complement strand
GATATGGTGGGAGATAGAGCTCAATGGCGTAGAAGGATCCATGTAGCCAACCCCACCTAGTGGGATAAGGCTTGGTTATTGTTGTTGTAGAAATACTTGGCAGGCATGTTACATTTCAAGACAAAAATTAAACATGTTACATTTCAAGACAAATTAAACATGTTGCAACAATTATCTACAGCATTTGCCACCAGATCCGAAGAGAGCTGTTTTTCTCCATTGAACATTTCTTCTTGCAGCATGGATCTGCCAAAACCACAATCAAAGAGGTTAGTATAAATCAAAACCAGATAACTAGAGAAGATAGACAAAATGAAAGGAAGAATCGACATAACTCACATTTTGTGAAGAAAGTTTTGACTTTATACCATATCGGGCAACTTACCAGGTGTTCTAGATTTCATCTACAGTTGGAGACGATAATAATTCAAACTGCTAACTTTGTAGGACCGTTGACATTAGGTTTCTAGAGATTGAATAGCTAGTTTTGCTACAACCATGTTAATGTTATTTCTAGTGAACTGGATACAATAGTTGACTCTTTCCAATGTATCTCTCAAATCCATTGCACGTAATTTTTCTTGTTGCAGAGCAAACAATTCTGAGTCAGTCATACCTAAAGCATGAAGGAAAATTAGGAAATAGTTAGCCATAGATGGATTGATAATAGACAATCTTGTATTTTATAGCACGGAGACTTGCTTTAAGTCTAACAATGATCGAATAGATCAAATTCGTCATAACCAACATAACATCATGAAACAGTGCACGCGCGCGCGCGCACACACACACACATATATATATATATATATTACAAATCAACAATGTAAACTATAAGATTGCATAAAAAAGTGTGAATATCACAAATCAAAGCACAAGGTATCACCTAATTGACGATAGACAAATATGAATTGAAATTGAAGAGGTCCAGTTTGGCATATCTGCTCAATGGATCATCTAGGATAAATAATGAATGAAAATAATTATTTTTGACCTGATACTGGTTGCAGTGCAGCAAAAGATATTCGTTCTGCTAGTTTGGGAATGAAAGATTGATCACAATCTTTGAAAACATCTTTTTGGGCCCATGCAATAGAGTTGTTAGTTCGTGTTTGTAGTAGTTCTTGCTTAGAAGCCTGAATAATAAACATAGTCTGTGAAAAAATAATTGCAAGTTGCAGGCAACTTAGATGATTAGGTATTTACCTTCAGTCTAATTTGTAGGTTATGTAGACTAATGATCAACTTTGTCAATTCCAGAAGTTTCTTTTCCAGTTCACTTTCTTGGTCAGCAATGTTGTCCAATATCGGCAGGACAAGTCCCTTTAAATAGGGTTCCGTCTGAATCAATAATGAATGTCACCGAACATATGGGCAAACAACATTAAGAAAGCATTGAAGGGAAACAAAACTTATTTTTTCAGATAAACACTAGGCTATCTTTAGGAAGGAAATAATTCACCTGTTTTCTTGTTTTTATTTTCAAATGAAAATAACATTTATTACCCCTTTTTTCCACATAAATGGAACCACCCTGCCCAAGGAATCATGTTACCCAAAAACTTATCCTTAAAACAAAACAGTGATCCCCATATACTTTTGTCTAGCCTTCTCAAGTCCCACTGCAAAAAATGAAGCCCTAGGGTTATTTTGCAAAATGATGATCTGCTTGGAGGCCCATCTGCCAACGCACCTCCAGCACTTGTGATGTAGTATCAAAAACAAATCTCACATGGAGAAATCTCACAAAAAGTGAAAATTTCTAAAAGCTGAAAGATAATTTATATGAGAGTTGAGAGCCCTTTAGAATGAAAAAGGACTGCTACTAAAGACGGATACCAGGCTCCTAGCAACTAGCAATAAATAACAAACTATAAAGTATAAACTATAAATAAAAAATTTAAATATAAAATACTTAATGATAGCATACTATGATTCATTGTGATTCCCTAATTTAGTCTCAGATAATGAGTTGTGGGCTAATAAGAAGTATTACAAACTTAGATGAGGGAACTGCTGCTATTAACTTGAAAAATGCTGCAAAAGGGGGAGTGGAGGGAAGGTGAAAGGAGGGAAATGGAGAGTGGAAGGAGGAATAAAAATGCTGCAAAATGGATCAAATTGATGGATCTCCATGTTTAAATTAGTAAGCCTCTCCTTCACCCTCCTGTTCCTCTAGTCAACCCAACCAAAATGAGCAAGCTAAATATTGGGAAATGCTAAGCTTGAGCTCATAAATCTTTAACTGTGTTGAGTTTCAACATAAGTCTACCTGTAGCATGCTCATTTACAACCTTACTTTAAGACAAAATGCTAGAAAACTCATATCAGTATTTTCCTTGACCCAGAACCAAACTCAGCATTCTACCTTCGGCAAAAAATAATAATTTCACTTCTAAAATTTCAAAGAAAAATTCAAAAATACAACCACAATAATGTTTTTTTTCCAAATAACAATGAATGAAAATGAAGAAGATTAACTAGAAGTTTGATGGCCTCTGGTATTCTAATTGCCAATTCCTAAATTCCTCTATCAGTGAGTTATGGAAATTGGATTCCATTGTTCATGGGATCTTCACAAAAATAGGTGCTCATCTAGAGCTATGTTCCAAGAAAGACCTTTTATCTCATGCATATAAATCTTTATTGTACAGAAATATTAGATTCCATTTAAATTTAAATAATACAGTTTATCTACAAAATTGTATTATAGTAATAGGTTTGTTTGAGAGCTTACCTGGGTAAGCTTTACAATGCTCACACGACTAATGCCCCTAATGGATACCAATGCCCCAATCTCCAAACGATTAACCTGTTCCAGAAAAAGATTCAACTTTCCCAATATATTAATTAGGATGTGATGAACAAAGACTTACACTCTCTATGACAACCAAACAACCATATTTAGCAGCATACGGTGTTCCAAATTCAGATATTCTGGAAAGAACTGGATCCAACACAAAGTGCACAAACATCTTTGTTTTAGACAGTGACTGCATAAAGAAGCACCAATAAGGAACTTATGCATACATTCACAAAGCTGGAAAAACAACAAACATGTCCATTGACACATATGATACAGAAAAGTTTGCAAACTAACTCTACAACCTACAGGTTGAAGGGGAATACAGAGCACTACGACTGTAAATTACCACAAGGATCAGCTAAATTTCCAGAGTGAGAACTGAGAAAGCTCCTAAAAAAATTCTATAGCATACCATATTTGTCAGATGTACTCAATGGTTGTAAATGCATATTTACTAATTCATCCTTCAGTATAATCCAGATACACATGAGCACATAAGTGGCCAATTAAAAACATTGTTCAAATCTCAGTGAATAATTATTGGTTATTATATTTAGCGAGATTAGACCATAAAAGCTATGGAAGAAGAATATCGATGATATTTAAAAAAAAAATGAAGTTGGAATATAAATTACAAACATAATAGAGAAGTTACCTCTTCCAATAGTCCCAAATACCTTGCTTCATACAAATGCAAAGTCTTACTCTCTGATGGTATCATAACCTAAAAAGCATAAGGATCAACATCGTGAATCAACAAAATCATAACAAGTTATGCTTATTATTTATATATAAAAATGACAACGGTATGCGGTTGACTATGATGGCTTTGGCGAATAAAATATTCTTACATCTGTTACTCTGTTTTTTTCCCTACCTAATACTGCCAATTTTACAATATGAAGCTTGCATAATTCGAAAATTTGGATTCACTGACCAACCAGATATAATCTTTTTGATTTAATGGCTTATAGCCACCAATGACCAAAGACAAGCAAAAAACATAACCTTCGCTAAAAATGCTATTGTTTTTCTAATCTCTCATCTCTTTTTTAGAAGGAGATTGTGTCTGTACAACAATAACTAACAATACTAGCAAACGATAATTTGTTGACATCCATTCAGATATTCACGAAGCAACTAACGGTCCAGAAATTGAGTTGAATTCTCGAAATGGAAAACACTGCACCCGAACACCTGGACATCAGACATCACCTGACCTCGTTTATTTGAAAGGGGAGGAGCGGGAGATCCAAAGACCACGATGAACCCGACACGGATGCGGAAGAGGAAAACCTCCTCAGACATCGGCTAGGCTGGGAAGATCCAACAGGCGAGGATCTGGAATACCAAGGTACCAGAGATTGAAAAGCCAGATTAGGGTTTATCGTGAGAAAGCGATGAGGATTTTGACCGAGCGAGAGGGCTCCGAGGCTCATCGGGAGATAAATGTTATGCAAACGGCCAATACGTCCAGGAATATATATGAGAAAAGGAAAATCTAAAAAAAAAATAGAGTAAAATTAATATTGAAAATATAATATGATGCAGTGTAGGCCGAAATTAATAAAAACAACCCTGCTTTTACTAAATTACTAAAAAAAGGGCCCTTTTCTCTTAATCCGACTGGAAATGAACTAGAAGAAATACTCGTGCCGGTGTCGTCTCACCCAGCGTTCTCCCTAGCGCCGACGGAGAAGCAGTGGCCATCGACGAGGACGGAGACGTCCTGGACCCACGTGAGGTCCCGGTTCATCGTGGGACTTCAAATGACATCAAAGCGCTCTGAATGAACAATTGATGTCTTCATTATACGTCTCGATTTGCTGACTTTTCAATTATTACTGAAGTTTAGGTATTATTATTTGTTCCATTAACATAGAATAATCTAGATGGCACCCGCTGGGTAACTATCTAAATCTATCACTTACCAGTCTCTCTCTCTCTCTTTTTCTTCTTATTTTTAATTTATCATTTAAAACCTCAATACCCTCTTTGATGTTGGTTCATGAGCGGGCCCTGGCCGCTTGCAGAGACACCGCCATCATCTCCTACCTCTGGAATTGATGTTTTACGCATTTTGGCACTTGGGAGACGACGACGACAGTGACATTGGGTTGAGACACGGTTGGAAAAGGTGAAAACTCCGATGAGAGCAGTAGCATCTGCGACGCGACGACGTTGGTTGATGAACGACTGGAAAAGGCAAGAACTTCACCACAATCTAGAGCTAGGGAGAGGACAAAGAGAGAAGATTGGAGTGGCTCTGAGTTGGTGAAAGAGAGAATGGAGAGGGAATGAAAGCTCAGGACAGCAGCCATTGAGGGGGATTAGATGATGTTAAAAAGTAGTTTTTTTATATAATATTTTAAGGATAATAATATGGTTGATCAGAGAAGAGGTGGTACCTGAGATGTTACATTTTGTTGACCGGTATGGATGTCGCTTCAATATTTAGCAGATGGTTGATAGCAAATTAACTACGTGATAGATTATACATTTAATTGAGGTATCAATTCCAAATCAGAGTCTCAAACAATGATTTATTTTAGACAAAGGGTAGTGGGTTGTTCTGAGAGCCAGAGAGATGTAAGGTCCATTAACAAAATACCAGTCGCTGGCTCATTAGGCTTTGCTTCAAGCATTCCAGTCTTAGGTAAATGAATTCTTCCCATGATAATTAAATTATGGGTCATAAGCTGGTCATGAAAGTCTCAACAGAAAGAATGACAACGCGCCAATACGCTAGCAAAATCTGTATGATCTGCAATATATATATATATATAAAAGCAGACAAGAAAGGCAGGCAAGCATCTAGCGCGATGCGGCAGGCTTTGCAATGGACCTCCTGATGGCTTCAGCATAGGTCTTGTGCTGATAGGTCAATGTGGAATCCAGCAAGTCCCAAAGAGATGTCTTCGGGCTCCAACCTACATTTGAATTGACCATAAAATACCTTACGACTTCATTTCAAATTTTGAGAAATGAAGCAAGTGTATACCAAGTTGTTTATTGATAATAGTCATGTCAGGAATTCTTTTATCACTGTCATCGTATCCTTCTCCATAGAAGTCTTTCGAACTCACATCAATCGTAGGCACCTCTAAAGTGGGCTCCCCTGACACTTTTGAATATACCTGGGGATACATAATAGGTTGAAGACTTTGATTTTTCTAACGAAAAATAGCAAATATCTAATAACAAACCTGTGTCATAATTTCAGCAAGCTGTTTTACAGTGACTTCATTGTTAGGATTTCCGACATTAAAGATCTGGCCATTAGCTCGATAAGGATTTTCCTAAGAGAGCAGGAAATATTGTCTCATTGTAGAAATATAAGCGAGAGAAAGAAGAAATAAGATATTGCGTTGCGTACTATCATAAGCAGAACAGCTTCAATAGCATCCTTGATGTACACAAATGTTCGTTGGGATTGACCGCCATCAACAAGCTTCAGAGGCTCGCGCCGCAGCAGATTCTGCATAATGCAAAAGCTAGGTTAAATAAATACATGAAAATTAGTACATAAAAGTTTCTCTTTCAGCTTGAAGAAGTGTGACGCACATTACTGAAGCATGCCAAAACCCTGGGAACACCCTCGCTAGGACCATCAATTCCAGGAATGAAGTCCATCCTTGGTCCAATCCAATTGAAAGGTCTCACAATGGTGAACTCGAGACCATTTTCTGCACCCTCAGCTATAGATGATCCAAATGAAGTGTAAGTAGATTGCAACATAAAACACCATAGGAAATTGGTGAAATCAAGGCAGTGTCATTGCACCATAGGAAATTGGTAAGAAACATACCATAAATCAGCCTCTCGATAAGTTGCTTTGCACAGGCATAAGACCATCTCTGTTTCTCAATAGGACCAAAAATACAAGGTGACGCATCTTCCTTGAGCACAAAGAATTCAGGTTCCTATTCAATCATATTTTTTTCATTAACGAAGCTGTAGAATAATGAACAAGTATACCATTCCAGGAGAAAGATACCTTAGGCACCATGACAGATGAAGTGTTGCTTTAGCAGGCATTATCCCCAAAAATTTTTAAAAAAGTTTTAAAAAATGTAAAAAATAATTACACAACAACATTCAAAACCACTTTTTCTGACTTTAGCACAATAAATGAACACCAGAATTGATAGACGTAGGGTGTAGAAAAACTTTTCAAAAAAATGATGTTTAGTGCACAGTCTAGTACGCTCACATATCCTCATGATCATTGCCATTGTTCCATTAAAATTAGCTGTATAAAGTTCTCATCGTCACTCTCCTTACTCTCTTCCCAATTAATATATCAAATTTTTTTTTAAAGGAGGACTACTGTCCAAATAGATAAAACCATCTTTTACTTCATCGAATTGGACCCAACTGATTTGATTTTAACACATTAAAAGCCAAAACCAAAAATGCAGTACACATGTAGTCCGATGATGGAGATTGGCTAACCCACTATATACTTAAAATGTTACCATATATAGGATTTGGGTGATATGATCCAGTTTCTTGTTGTGTAGCATATGCAGCTGCATAAAGTACTTCTTGTAAATAATAACAAACTCTAAATTCAATTGAGATAAAAAAAAATATGTTCAAGCTCGTTTAATGAACTAGAAGCATGTCCAACCCAATAGAACAACACTCTTACTCACGAGTAAAATCAAATTCAAGTGAGTAAATGAAAATTAGCTTATTTACAAGCGTATCAAATATGTAAATAATTACAACCACATAAGCCTAGAATTTATGCACCAATTGAAATACATTTGTAGATAATAGTAATAATTATGGATAAAATTATGCTTATAGCAAACTTTTTAAAAGAAAACTTCAGATTTAATTTATTTTTACCAATCAATGATCTTGTTCTTGTGCTTTGCTCATGAATGATGTTATTGTATCTAAAAGGACTAGAACTCAGGGGAGGCAACTACCAACTCCAAAATTCCATCAAGTTCTTCTATTGTTCATGAACATGTGACAAGTTTAGCTCATTAACATAGAGTGTAGTTAACCTTAATATGGCACGCATCTTCTATAACTGAGCTAAAAAATAATGTTGAAAATAGTTCATTACTTGTCTCAAATGGACAAAAGTGTTATATTATAAAGTTGGTCTGCACTTATTGCTATGTATAATCTAGGAAATTGTATCAATAAAAACAAAAACTGTGGCTCCTAACATAAAATAAAACAGGAAATTAACCTTGCCCACTTGGGTCCTCTGGGACTATTAACATCAGAGAAAACTCAAAATTGGAGGCCGTCATCTGCAAAGAATACAGCTAATCCTGGCTCTCTTTTTTTAAGAAACCAAAACACAATTTTCAGGCCTTAGGTCTCTAATCTTTTCCTTTTAGAAAAACTGAGAAATCATATATCATCAAATAACATTTTCACAATTTCAGTTAAAAATTTTCTTTATTTTGGCAGTCAAAAAAAGTCTTGCAATCTTGAGATTTGGATTTGTAATCAATCGGAGTTCAAAACCCCCTATCCTGGAATACTTATTTTTAAATGAACCTCAACTAAATACATGACTATTGATACAGCTTGAATAGTACCGATAATAAACACTCGTTTTCAGGTCAAAAAGAAGGTCATTACCATCTAGGAGCAATGTTATTAAGTAACGGAGGATTAAAAGTATTGTCAAGAAAATGGTTTCATTTATTTATAGCATCTTCAAATAATCATATGTAAATCAAATGTAGAAATGCCAATGCTACCTTTCTAAGAGGATGATCATTGGGTAGGAAGCTTCCTATCGTTTTCCCATACACTTCACACGTTGAGAAGTGAATGAGGCGTTTGCTGTTTTCTGAGCAATACCTAACCTGCACAAGCCATATAAACCAAACCAATAACAAATAAGATTACAAAGAAAATCCAACTGGAAACGAACAAACCCAGGGGTCTCAAAACTCACGACTGGGAGAGCATCAATGAAATTGCTGTAGATGGTGTCTAGTGGGCGGGTGTTATAATCAGCAGGAGTGCAGATTGCCGCCAGATTAATCGTCTACAAAGAAAACAAAAAGTTGTACTACATATACATTAGGATCCCTTGCGACGATGACGAAAGAAAGGTTCGCTCAAGCCATCACAGCCAATGAAAAGACGCTGAGAAGCAAAGTGGAAGTAAAAAAAAAATTTGCAGAACCGCACAGATCACACTGACAAAAAAAAAACGCAAGAAGAGATCCAGGGTTAGATCTGTTCCACGGGACAAGGGGACTAACCAAATCCGACATCTTGATGAGGCCCTCGAGCCTGGAGTCATGCTTGATATTGAGGCGGTGGAACTGGATCCGGCCGCCCCATGGGTGGCGCGCGGCCTCTTGCCCCTCCACCGCGTCGAGTAGGTGCTTGATCTTGTCGCTGTAGACGTCCACTGCCATCACCGTGTGGGGCGTCTCGGCCATCAGTTTCTCGCATAGGTGGGATCCGATGAATCCCCCGGCCCCAATGACGCAGATCGTCATCGGCTCTATCGGCTTCCCGTCAAGATCCAGCCTCGCAGTCGATGCCATGGCCGATGAGCTTAAGATTCCTTCCTCGATCAGCGGGATCTACCCAAAGGAAGAGCCAAAATATTGAAGAAGCGGAATAAGGAAGAGGAGGAAGCAAGCGGAATGCGGATGGACGGCGAACCTTTCGGTGGCTTTGATTCAGCTTCCTGCCGACGCGTGCGGGGTAGGAGCGGAGGGAGGGAGAGAGAGAGAGTGGTGCGGTGAATGCGGAGCAGATGCCTCGGGATGGATCGGAGCGGACGGTTTAAATAGCCATCGAGCGGTGATTGAGAAAGTGCGTGTGCGTCTGTGTGTGATTCTTCATGCGGCCGTAAGCGCGTTGGCAGTCTGATAAGCAAGTTGTGGTCACTAATCAATGCAATTAATTTATTCTTTGTTAATCTTTATTAATAGTTTTTATGAAATTTATTTTAGTGCGAGTCCCTTTGTTTTACGAAGTCAATCGCATTCATGGAACGAAGACAGCAGCAGCTAAACCTCGGCAACATTAGGAGTCAACGAGCTATAGCAAATAGCTGATAGTCTATTCACAACAAGATGTAAATAAATAATGAAAAAAATAAAGTATGATTATATATATATATATATAATATAATTTGATTAAAATTATTTAACTTTAATTAAAATTGTTTTAATATAGTCGATATCACTTTAAAGCTATTACAACTATATAATAATTTTGAAAAATTAAAATCATTTTAGTTTTTATATAATTTTTTTAAAAAAATTAGAATTAGAGTATTTTAGAAATAAAAAAAAATAGCGCCTATTATAATTTATAATCTGGAGTGATCTTTTTTTGTAAAATAAATATTCACAGCTGAATCATATGCCCTGCCCTAAAGACTTAACAACGGATGAAAAAAGTCCACACACAACCTTTGAGATTTGCCCTCGATTGGATGATCAGCGATATATATATGGGAAATATTAACAATAGCATACAAACTCAGGTAATGACTTGGGTGGTAATAACATATATATTTACATTGCTTAACAGTAAGATTTATATGAATTTGGTTCAGGGAATTAAATAGCAATTCTTGGGGACATTACAAAATTATAAACAAAGATCTAACTCAGTTCCACTTTGGGAAACTAGCTAGCTACGTTCATAATGATTTACAAGCTTAATCATTATACTATGCCTCAAACACGATTAATGGACTGCACGAACACAAGCATTCGTAGAAGATATTTAAACAACTCTCCCAAACACCTCCCTTCGAGACCTCCAAAGTCCATTGGCCATTAATTTGCAGTCCTCTGCAGATTTTGTCTGCTCAAGAAATCGATGCAACAGTTGACGTGCTAAAACAACAGTGCCCACGTCGTGCAAGAAATGATCGATACAACATATCTTACCTCCATCTTAGCTGTTCTCGAAATCTGTCATCCTTGTGAATTAGTTAAAGAATTGAACAAACAGACATTCTTCTCCACACCTGATCATATATGTACGAGCTCCTGCTGCAATTCGATCAGCGAGCAGCAGCGATGGAGCCTGAAATCATGGTACCGGAGGCGAGCTGGAGCGCCTTCGATTCGGCGATGTCGGTTGACGAATCGGAAGTGATGGATCAGTTGTTGGGCTCTCGGGGCTTCTCCGGCAGCCAAGACCAGCAGATGCTGTGGCCTGATCACAACGGCAATGCCTACGACTTCTCCCATGATCTGAACTACTATCCTTACCAGTGGCCTCAAGGCAACTTCAGCACCTGCAAGGACGATGCTCCGGCTGCAAATTATGAAGGCTATTACTTGAGCTATCCGCACGAGGTTCCGGCCGTCGGCGTGTGCTCCGGGCCGATGAATTTTAGCATCGGCGGGGTGCAAATCGACACGCCGTCAGTTCCTGCCGGTGCTTACTCTGCGGTATGCTTGAACGAGGCAAGGAGAGATGATGACGAAACGGAGAGTTGTAAAAGGAAGGGCAGGGCCTCAGCAGCTGTAAGTATGTCTGAAGTATTCACAGGACGATGCGCAGCGTCTAAGCTAGCTATTTGATAAACTGTGTGTTTGTTTCAGCCGCTTAAAAAGGGAAGGAATGCGCGGGCCAAGAAGGCGCAGAAGAGCGAAAACACTTGCAATGACGAGGAGAGAAATGGCGACACGAATCCTCAAAGCTCCTGCTGCTACTGCTCGGAGGAGGATGGTTCTCAGGAGCTGAATGCCGCCGGAACTTCTGCAACAGCTCTGAATATAAACGGCAAGAAACAAGCGGCCGGCGGGGGATCTGCAACTGATCCACAGAGTCTCTATGCAAGGGTACCGTTCGTATTCCGATTGATCATAGTCTATACTCAGATTCTGAAAGTTGTTGGTGTTGAAAATGCCATGCAGAAAAGGAGAGAAAGGATCAACGAGAGATTGAGAATTTTGCAGAATCTGATTCCAAATGGAACAAAAGTGAGCATCCATTCTTTTTTGCCATCGTCGTCGTCTAAATTGTGGCTAACTCGTTCCGTGTTGGTTTTCATAGGTTGACATAAGCACAATGCTTGAAGAAGCAGTTCAATATGTAAAGTTTTTGCAGCTCCAAATAAAGGCAAGAAGAATTCATTTCATTTCTTATTCTTGTCCACTGAATCTAAATCGTCATAATATATATATAGTCTGCATTATTATCTATCGATTTGCAGCTCTTGAGCTCTGATGAGTTGTGGATGTATGCTCCCATTGCTTACAATGGTGTGAATCTTGGATTTGACCTAGAAATCTCGCAAAAGTTGCATAATGACATCCAAAGAAGATGATATTGGATTTGAAGAGGAGTTTCGGCTTTGGAATATATGCACTACTTCCTCTAAAATAGTACATTTTCTTTCTTTGTTTTTCCTTTTCCTTTTTTCTGAATTATACTTAGAACATGGCCATACCAATAAGACTATAGCCAAATCTCGGTATTCTCTGCACATTTACTAAGCCTTGAAAGTGCTTATTAGTGCAGATAAAAAATGCTCTAAATCTAAGGACCAGGTTTGTGCAAATTATAAACGAGAGCAATTACATGCCTACTTCGGGTGTCTCTAGTTTATTATACTCTTTTCCTCATCATTTCCATGTTTGCATTTGTATATTGATTGGCGGGCTTAACAAATGGTTTTTGGGTTTGATTTCATTCCAAACAAGTCTAACCCCATTCGACTTCCGGTAGGGTCAAGTTCAAGTTATCCAGTTCGTTTGTTGGACTAGATTACTCATCCAATAGCCTTTATACACACACACACACTCACAAAAATAAAATCTCTCAAAATATTTTAATTTTTTTTATAAAAACAAAAAACAAACAAACAAATCTCACCCATTAACACCGTCTGTCCGTGTTAATTCGTACGGCGATAATGTGAGAAATTATTAAGGCAACTGAGTGGAATACATCTGACCACCTGATCATCAAATACCAATTGACTTGAAAAAAAAAAAAAAACAAGTGTGAGGCCCTCACATCCCAGATACCCCTCAGTCATCACCAGACAAAGCATCTACTTCACGTCCATCTTCGACTTCGCCTCTGTTTCCGCTTCTTCACAGGCTTCTGGGTAGCCAGTTGCCAGTTTTGTGGGAGTGTGTTCTAGATGAACTTGATGTTGTTGCTACCAAATGCGCCGTGGACGATTGGCGCAACTTGCAATGTGGAACCGTGCAAACTCATCGCAACTAGCCACCATTCAATTTGCTTGATTCACCAATCCCACTCTAATACATTTAATTTATTCATTTTATTTCTCTGTAGCCTATGTTTAAAATAATAAATAACATTAAATTTAGTGGAAGTGGAACTAAGCACTCCACCACTTGTGAATGATAGAATGCATATACAATTACATTTGTCCTCATGTAACCTCTCCACATATTAGAAAGGACTGTGAGAGATCATTAATGTGGCAGTTCCACATTAGAATGCATATATAGTCTCTGAAAATTAATCACTCTATTTAAAATTTTACGTCGCCGCATTGTTACCGCCAGTAAAAGGCGGGTGAATGGGACATACCTAAAATAAACACCGAGAACACTGAAAATCATGAAAATGCATTTTGCTCAAAACTACTACAGGTCAACAAGCAAGGAGAAGAATTATACAACGTAAAAAAAAAAAAAAAACATTTGAACGGCGTCGTCTACAGGTTTTCACGCAGCATGGCCAGTATTCTTTCTCTGAGACCACTCGAAACTTCCGTGGAAGCATTTGTTCGCTTCGTATCAGAACTTCCTGGCATATTTAGTTCCTTTTGCTGGTCCGACAATTTCTGAGAGATCTCAGGCATATCCAATTTGTTTCTATTCACCTCTCTCTCAATTAAGTGGTTCCTTTGGGATCGCAAGTGATGTTTATTCCTGTGCTTATCATACAATTTCTTCTCATTATCCTCATCTTCCAAAGTACCGTCATCCTTATGACGATGGGGCTTCTTTCTGTGCCTGTATTCATCTTCTGAAGAACTATGATGCTTATGATGATGTCTAGAAACTCTATCGGAAGATGAATGATGCTTTCTGTGCTTGTGACCACTGCTGCTATAGTGTTCTGACCAGTGCCTACTCTTGTGCCGCTTATTATTCCCATCGTCCTCCTCGATATTATCAAAATTTCGTGAGCTCAGATGGTGTTTCTCCCTGTTATCCCTGCTAATAGAATGATCAGACCCTTTCCAATGAGATTTCGTTCTAGAAGATATGTTTGCATCACAAGGCACAGAGCTTCCTTCTCGTTCTTTGTGTGCAAGATCAGTTCCAGAACATGTATGCAAAGATGAATCCTGATCAGTTGCAGTACTACATATCGTAGTCAATGGATTACCACTCTTTATCATTGCAGAGAACATCTTTGCTCGTTTCAGTCTCTCAGCCTTCAATTTTTGTTCCTTTGTCAAGGATGCTTCAGATGAATCAGCTTCACGTGATGCAGCAAGTGCTGCAGTCTTTGCGATAGCCTTGGCAATCCATACATCATCCACTGTTCTAGAAGCCCTCTTACTTGGTGGCTCAAGGCCCGACAAAGGCAATGATGTACCAGCTTCATAGCTAGAACCAAGTTTGGGCATAGAATCCTGATCTTGTAACGAGGAGAAACTTCCAACGCTGGAACCAAGTAAAGCCTCACGTTGAGAGAGACCAAGCGTGGATGCAGGAGCTGCAACATGTTGACGAGCATTAGCAGGACTAACACCTCTTGTGACCGCCATAACAATAGCAGCAGCTTCGTCTACGCTGGCTCCAGATTGAGTGGTCCGATTTGAATCTTGCTCGTGCTTCTCCTTTTTTGAACCACCGATTACCATCTTGAATTTCTCTTTTTTATGAGGATCATAAAACCATTCTTCTGACATATCTGATGATCTGAAATGAGCAGCTTCTGAAACTTCATTACGTCCTTTATTCTTGCTCCCTGCATTACCCTGCCCCAATAGTGAAACCAGATTTCCGTTTAGCTTTTCCTTGGGAAGCAAAATGTTGAACAAATGATAGCTTAAATTAATGGAGGCAAACTGGAGCCCATAAAAGACGGTAAAAAAAGAGAGGATTCTTTTCCATCTAAAACAACATTGCGCCATTATACTATGGACACAGTTGAGCATAGAAAAGGATAAGTAGATCGTTATTAGCCAGTATCTGCAAATTGAAATAGGCCAATAATAAAAAATAATCAAAACAACCTAGGACAAGTGTTTCTCTAATTAATATACTAACTGAGACGAAAAGGGTGGAAAAGAGACTCAAATCCTTGTTCCGGTGGAATAATAGCTACTGAAACGTCAGATACTTATTTCAAATCTCTCTGTACCATACTAGTTCCTGATTTTTTTTCCTTAGGTATCAAGCCTCATTCAGGAACCCCACACCTTGGGACAGGTTTCCCTGAGAGGCACAAGAATTACGATCTATCTCAGTGGATTCAACTAGGTTTCCAATCTGGATGGACAAGCTAAGACTGTATGCAAGTTCAAGCTACAGGAAACAAGTAATTCATCCTAGAATGGTGAGAAACACACATTGTCTGAGGGCAGTCCAGCCAAAGGACAAAAGTAACATGGCCAATTTGAATATGCAGTAAGCTGCAAGGCGGAAGCAGTTCAATGAGCCAGTCCTGGGGGTATGAAAAGAGTACCAAGTGAGAAAAATTGTAAGTTTGGCAAAGATGCAATATGGAGAGCATCTCGATATTACATGTTAGATAAAGATGAAGATTCAATATAAAAAATTGTACCACTTCAAATCCAGTCAGGCCTAGCAAACTTCCACATGTTTGATGCTCAGACTATTAGTTACCTCTATGCACACGATATAGTTAGGTGTAGCTAGAATTCTCCATTTTGATACTCGGACAGTCACCAGACACTAAGGGCCTGTCTGATTGAAAGAAGCGAAACTAAAAGGATTTATGTCAGAAACACCTTTTTCCATGAGAAAAAAACATTGGTTTTTTTTTGCTTGCCTACAAATTGGCCATATGTTCATAATTCATATGTATGAATTTTTTTTTCTCGAAGTTTTTTCTTTTCCTTTTATTCCAAAAACCAGGTGGGATATGGACTAGAGAAATTCACCATTGAATCCAAGAAGTTGTTTTTGGTATCGTCAAGCAGCATATCAAATCAAAGTCATTCACATCAATTCAATAAAACCAATGCAATACAAAAACAGAGGCTCCAAATACAAATACTCCTCGATAAGACAGACTACACTTTTTAAAAGGCACATAAGATGCAGTAAAAAAATGGGTAGTATAAATAACTTTTAATGATTGAAATAAATGCCCATATCTCATTAAAAGCCTCATGGAGCATCAACTCACAGTGTTGTATAGATATCAAAATTGAGATATAATAGAAAAAATAACTGGTAATTACAAACAGATTAAAAATAAATTCAATGATCATACTCCCATAGAAATCAAAAGGCACGAGAAAGGTCAAACTTTGGACATGAAAAACGCATGCAATTTTAGCGACAAATACAATCTTAAAAAACTTTTAAATTTTTTAAATCTTTGTAACAGAAAATAAGAAGTCGCCAAGGCATTTTTGTCCTACTATTGGGCAAATCAGAAAGTACAAGTGAAGGAAGAAAGTTGTGCATCAGAAAAGATTCAGTCAGCATACTACTTACCTGAAATGCTCAGAGATCAAGTGTAATGTCATCATATGCACATTTGTTATTCTTCAAACTTCAAAAATAGAGATACACTAGGATTCTTGTGCAAGATTGGACAGACACTGACTAGAAAAAACTAAGGTATGTAGCCAACACAAGCATAAAGGCAAGATCAATGATGCACATAATGCAATGGCATAACCTGGACAGCTAAGTTGTTAATGGTATTTTTAAATCTTAACATATATTATCATCATACATTAAATGTGCAAGTTTGGACAGGCACACTGACTGGGCAAAACTAAGGCATCTAGCCAGCTCAGGTGCAAAGACAAAGACCACTCATGCATATAACGCCATGGCGGAAACTGAATAACTAAGTTAATGGTTTTCTTAAACACATATTATCACACGTGCACTGTGAAAAATTGGCTGCCACCACCTTCCTAAAGTAAATTTTGTATTACATACTCAAAGTCATGTGTGGCAGTATCAGTATCAGAAATTTAGAAATAAGCAAGTGAAAAAAGTAATGATAATACTGGCACTCTTTTAAAATCTCTCTTAGATGGACAATGAATTCCCCTCATTTATTTGTAAAGACCTTAATGGATATTTCCACTACAAACTGGAAACAGTAAGATATTATTTAACCACCTAGACAATTAGTTTTTTTCTATAATAGAAGCTATACAATTTTGAATAAAATCTTGCTTATCCAACTTACAAGATGCCACTTCCTTGATCTTTGTTAATTTGTGAGAAGGTCAAATCTAGATTTTAGATCCCAACTCCACAAACAAGACCAAAGTTAAAGTTCACTTCATTTAGTAGATAGCCTGTATAATGTTCCTCATCAGAGATAAAATATTGGAGGTTTAGCCATGAAATTTATTCCTCCCCTTATCTGGAACAGCATATTTGATAGATAGGGAAAAAATTTCAACCAACATTTGTAAATTCTATACAACCTATGTTAATTCTCTCAGTAATTCTACAGAAATTGAAAAGGAGTGGAAATAATCAGAAACAACTTGTATATACTACACCCGAGACATTGTATGTTTAAAAAGCTTCTGAAAATTTCAACAACAATTGTAAATTCAAGACAACCATTGTTAATTCTCTTTAAAATTCTACAGAAATTGAAACAGTGGCAATAATCAGAAACAATCTGTAGATACTACACACGAGATACTGTATGTTTAAAACTTTCAAGGAACCAGAGCATATACGACAGGTAAAAATTGTTATGAAAAGATGACAGATATTTTGTACACATTGATACGGTCCAGGCAAGATTGTAAAGAAATTACCTGATGAGCCTCTTCAAGAACCCTAAGGTAGTATGCATGGTGCTGATTTGATGGCACAAGAAAAGGAAATCTGCCTACTGACTTATCTTGTTCGACAAGGACAGCTTCAAACTCTTTTCCATTTCTAATAATAAATTCAACTATCTTTTCTATCATTCTTTTTAAGAAAGATGGAGGTTCCAATAATACTGGTTTAACATCTGGCATGCAAGATTGATCACTGTGTTTATGCTCAACGGAAACAGGAAGGATTCCTTTGCCATCCCTTGCATTCTTATTATGTAGAACATTAGGTGAACTAGATTTAGTGGGCAGTTTCTTTCTTGTTGAAGTCATATCTTTAGGAATCACATAGGAATTCGTTCTCTTGATTTTATTATGCCCTTCCAAAGTCTTCAAGGCTTGTCCTGAGCTATGAGAACTCGGTGCATTATCAGCAATGCTCGGATTGGTACACCCAGTAACATTAGCATCATCATCATCTTCTGTTGATCCGTAGACTGATCCAAGCAATGACAAGGACCCACTACCAGGAGGAAGGATGTCTTTATTCTGATCTTCCAGCTTTTCCTTATCTTGTGTTTTATCAGTAGTTGCATCATTATTTAGAAGTTGTGGATGATCAACAAGGAAGCGAAAATACTCATGAAGATGATGATCTGGCATTAAGAACCCAAAAGTTGGATTGTCACCCTGTTTCACACGTAAGACAATCTCTGATTGTCCACCATGCTGACTAACAAACAATGCTGTTCTTGCAATAATCTGATGCAATTTCTCTGTATCAGGCTGCAAGAAACCCATAAATGATCTTTGTCAACAATAATTTGAATAATAACATACGCAATTCCAACTAAAAACATGATGCTTTAAACTTAACCGGGAGAAATAAATTATCATAAGAAAAGAAACAAAGTGCAAGCTCAGCCATGAGTATTAAACGTCGCTGCCCGATGGACATATTTTACTTTGATCCCACCTGCCCATTCCTCACATCATGAAACATCACAAGAAATAATGCTGCTCATGAATGGCAAACTAGTAAGCACTTCATCACTGCTCCAAGCTTCTGAAACTTTAACATGTAAGCTTTAGAAGAATATATGCACCTTGGACAAAAATTGCTGTTCCAATTGTTGCAGAATACTAACAATCTACATAGAACATATATACTTGTTATCTGGAAAAAGGCATGAACATGGAGTTTGATGCATGCATTTTGCACTTACTAGTTTACTCATTAATCTTTCAGGGAGCAGAAAAGCTGGACGAAAACCAGAATAAGTTAATCCAGAATCCTTATTTGAATCAGCTGCATTCTCGGCATTTCCATATGAAAAAGGTACTGACTGATAAGTTCCATCCAAATCTTTAATTTTATCTGCAATAATAAAGACCAAAATCTCAATTAAGATGGCCATCAAAATTTAAAAAAAACCTCACCATTTACACAAATTTAGTGATGAACAATCATAAGAATGTGGAAGTTTCTTACTTGGATTCTGAGAGAACTCATGAACCAAGCACCCATCCTGCAAACTTAGAATGCAAATGCAATATAATATTGAATTAATTAACGTGTAAGTCTTTTTATAGGCAGCAACATCCACTATAAACTGAACTGAGCAAGTATACAGATTATCAACCTGCCATCCACCAATGTACAACTGTACATGGTATATTATATGAGCCATGAGGAATTATTTCAATCCATAAAGTACGAAAGAGCAAGTCAAACATCAACAGCAAGCCACGCACTATGTTGCAGGAACAATAAAACATGAACAGGTCATTGAAGACCCAAATAACATGACTTGGTTATCACTAGCAGGTCAAACGCACTTTCAAACAATGTTTTTTATGGGTAGCAGGTTGTCAGTCCACAAAGAAGCTTTATCAATATAAAAGAAATAATGAAATGAAGACATTTTCTTAGGTTCCATGATGATTCAACCACCTATAAATCCTTTAAATCAATTAAGAGTACCAAATTAATATGTTAATAAGTGAATTTTTATTTTGACAAGGGGAATTAGAAACAGTGTAAATAGAACATGTATTAGTTATTGCAAATAAAATAAAATGGAGATGAATAAGCACATACAACCAAAGAATTTTAACTTCTCTACAAAATTTGATCTACTTATATGCGTAGCTCATAGGCGCCTCACATGCCAAAATGAGTAATCAGATTCATCTACCGAATACATTACATGTTATTCTGAGAATTATGGCGATGCGACTTTTAAAATTATTAGCTGCAAGAATTTTAGTTATGGTCCCTACACGTAAGCCCTTACCCCTCCGTTCGTCTCCAAATATTGGCTCCAAACAAGTTTTTATAAACATTCAGTAAAATCAATACAATTTGAATTGAAGTTAGGAATCACCTTTTTTATGCAGGAAAAAATTAATACAGAAAAGAAAAGATTTTTCACAGAAAACAAACCTGATAATATTTCCCTGGCATCGTCCGAGGCAGCAGAACCGATGGCCTCCGCGTCGTCCGTGGAAGGGAAGAGATCGAGGTAGCGTTCATGATCGAGCTGAGAGGCGGTCACACCACCATCAGCCAGTTCCTCAGCGAGACGATTGGAGGCCCTCCTCGGAGGGCGAGGCGGAATCCGGTCGAGGAGGTGTCGGACGTCATAACGATCGATGAGAAGGGCAGGGTCACCGCACCATGGGACAAGGGCATCAGCAGAATTGATGAAAGCCGACGCAGCATCGTCGTCGAACAACAACGCATGCCGCCCTTCCAACCTCAGATCCATCGCCGCGACCGCTGACCGAGGGGACGAGTCGCTCAGACCTAATTTATGTTTTCCGATGGGAGGACGCGTTGAGACCGGAGGCAACCCTCCCTGGCAACTTAACATTTTGGCTAAAATTCATTCTACACCCTTATCTTTATTATTTTGCAAAACCGTCCTTGAAATTCGTTAACCCATGTTTTCAAAGACGGGAGGAGTGCCTTGGAGAAAAGAAAAAAAAAGGGGGGGGGTAAAATTACCAGAAATAAATTTAACTGGACAATTTACGAAAGCATCCATCATCAATTGTAAGCGGTTGTTCCATATTTTTTTTTAATTGTAAATTATAATATATATATAATTTCCGTAATACCTTTTTGTATTATTGAACCACGAGTTGTTTTTAAAATGAGCTTGCTTTTAATTTTTTTTAAAACCAAAATATACTGTTTAAATAAAAAATATATTTTAAAGTCACAAGCTGATTTAGCAATTAAAAATAGATATTAAATAAAACAATTTATAATTACTTTTTCATCAAATATCTCGACCTAGTTTATAAATTAATATATACTTCAGAAATACAAATATGATAACTATATATATATATATATATATTCTTTATCTATATGATCTATCATAACTCCGCCCATGATGACCTATTATGGCCGGTCCCAAGCCCGGATAAAGGAGGAGGGTTGCGTTAGGTTGCCAGCCAGCGTCAAACTACGGCAAATATTCATGAATGGATCCACTAAACTATTGTGCTAATGCTAGGTTGTTCCCCGAAAGGAACGCGTTACAGGGTCCGACTGTAACGTCTCAGCAAGGACCGCTACATTTCCAGAACTCGGATGTAGTGATAAATATGCAAGAGTTCGCGTTAC
>JBAMHZ010000097.1:123754-136948 GCA_037177395.1 Alpinia galanga | reverse complement strand
TCGATCCCGTCCTTCTCCTCGAACTTGATGCCGCCGTCGGTGGACACCTCGAACGGCCCCTCGATCTCGTCCAGCGTGTACGTCAGTCGAGTCATCAGCTTTGTCTTCTGGAACTCCGGCGGCGCGTTCTTCGCCACACCCTCCGCCTTCACCGTGAACGACGTCGGCTCCAGACAGAACTTCTTGGCATTGTACTTGCCCGGCTTGAAGGCGAAGGAGTCCACGCCGCCGTCGATGATCGGGCATTGGTTCGCCGTTCCCGTCCCCTTCACCTCCGTGTACGTCTTGCTCTGGATCTCATCGTAGGTCAGCCTCTTCGGCACGCCCTCTGCGCTCGCTCCCTGTCAATTAATCACCGCCGTGAGCAACAAATTAACAACCAATTCACAAATATCGTAAACTTTTTTGCACGCGTACGGAGACGACGAGGGCGGAGGCGGCCAGCGCGAAGCCGGTAACCTTGACGGCGTCGGTGCACTTCTGCGCCAAGTCTCGGAGGTCACAGTTCAACGAGCAGGCGACCCTGGCGGTGGCCGGCTCGAACCCAGATGCCTTGAAGAGGCCGGAAGAGGACCTCAGCGGTTGGCCTGCGATGCTCCGGCCTGCAGCGCCAACCTTCGATGGTTGCATCAGGGTGGCGGCGGCTTGAAGAGATGCTGCCATTTCCCCCTCTGTTTCTTAGTGAAGGCTGGATCACAGTGGATTGGACGGAGGTATATTGAGAACGGAGGATAAGAAGATTGGATAAGAGGATTATGGCGATTGGCTAGCTACGTGCTGATTTGCCAATTTTTATGTGGAAATTCGGTGCGCCTCGGCTTGTTATTTCTTCAGATTGTGTGGCACTGCTTGTTCGATCGATTGCAGTCCAGGTAGGAAGGAGAAGACCGGTCCATTCGCAGCCTGTCTATTTTTTATTTTGAACATCGGGTAAAATTTTAAGAAAGTGACAGAAAAAAAAACATTTATGAAATGTTATTGTTTAGCTATATCTTATTATTATTATTTTTTAAAATAAACCTTTAAATATAAGTATCTGATAATAAATATATATTAAAAGTTAAGTCTAATCGTGGAACGTGAAAAATTAGTAATTATTGGACAATTACAGCCTCGGCGCGTCCGCGAACCCGCCGCGGAGACGCCGTTCAAGCTCCTCGACAAGCAGTGCGAGGTGGCGCCCGTCGTCGCCTCTTGCAAGTTCTCCCCCGACGGTTCCATCTCCATGAACGCTACTGGCGTCATCCTGGAACTCCACCCGCAGTGGTAGCCGGAGTATTAGGACAAGGCCTGACCACAACATCAAGCGGCGCACACTTTTCCGCTTCATAAACCAAGCAACGCGCAACTACAACCTCGCCCTCTCCGGTGGCTTCCTCCCGTTCACTTTCATCGGCTCCGACTGCGCCAACCTCGCCAAGCCGGTGACGACCACCCCTATAGTGGTGTCGATCACCACGATCTTCGACTTTTCCCAGGCGACTGTGGACACGCTCGAGCTAATGAACGGCGCGCTGTACCCATTCCCCGATGGCGCGGCGGTGGTGGACACGGACCTCGGGCGGATGCTGCGGTTTAACATTCGGAAAACTCACTGACAGCGCCGGACGGCTCGGGCTCGCAAATGCAAGCGAGTCTGGCAACTACGCTGTCGACAAATTGATAGAAGCCGACGCCGTCAAAGTCCGTTACGTGGGATTGTGCAAGGATTTCCTGATCTTAACGGCAGAGAAACGGCACTCACTCAGCGGGTGTAAATCAATGGGAAGAACCTGCGCGACCCCGCAACAGAGACGTCGAAGACGGGCAGCACGGAGGTGTGGCACGTAATCAACCTCACCGGTGACGACCACCCGCTGCACCTGCACCCATTCAAGGAGCTGCAGAGGACGGAGTTGGAGGATGCTACGGGGTTGAGGAATTGTATGGTGGGAGCTGGATCCTATAACAGTACAACTCGTGGTAGAAAGCGATGGGCAACGTCAGCCCCCGCGGCCCCGCCGGAGCAGGAGAGGCAAAACGGAAGCTGTGTTCTTTTTGTACATATAATGGAAGCTATGTTCTTGTATGTTTAATTTCCATATAAATACAGGGAAGCAAAGTTCTTGTATTTTCCCTACCCCGTTGATTACTTGGAATAAATATGATGGTGGAAGAGTCGTCGATTCCACAAAGACTACTCTCTTTTCTCGCCTCTACCTTCCTCTTTTATTCTGCCTGCTGCCCTTTCATCCAGAACACTATGGTTGCACACCCGAAACTTCCATTTACTGTGGACTTTTTCAGGTGTGCAAGCATAGTGTTTCAGGTAGAAGGTGTACTGCTCAAAGTTTTTTCATAGGAAAATATAGATTTGAGAGCCCTTGAACTCATGTTTAGATGAGAGTAAAGACTTTAGCAATTCTTACCAATTAACCAAAGATGATGCCTACTACCCTGAAGTCAATGAATGCAAAGCAGCAATTACAGACACCACGGATGTATCCCACCGTATAAAGTATCAAGAAGATTGAAAAGCAATTCAGAGTAGAAATCGAAACATCGTGTTAATCATGAACATCAAATATCTATGATAAAGGTAGTATAACAATAAATTTAAGACCAGAAATATGTACCAGTTTTGAACAAAACATTTGTTCAAAGGATGTCTAGAACGATGACCATGTACACAGACGATATTGTATGATTCACAATTGGCAGTTACCTGTCTCCGATGACCAACCTATCAATCCTTCTTCTCCAAAGTCTTCTCTCTGAAGAGCTCCAACCAGAGATTACAAATCCACAACATGCTCACCAATATAGCACTGCCGACGACGACAATCCACGAAGCACCTATCCACATTGCCATCACATTGCTAGCTTTTCCACTCAAATAGAAGGCTCCCATTTTGTAGAAGAACCAGGGCCCTAGGAATCCCCTCATGATCGTATACAAGACAAAGAAAGGAGGAGTCAGATTCTTATGGATCCTTGCAGCCGTCGGAGACTCTGCTCTCTTGAGTCCGGCAAGCGTCCACACATTTTGACAAGCACTGGTGATCTCTGCGAGCACAAGAAGGACCAGTAGCGCGAATGCACCATGCTGAGCGAGGTACCGGCAGGTGATGAAGACGAAGAGCGTGGCGAGGTGGTGGGCGATAAAGAGATATTCGCTGGGGATAAAGATTAGGTAATGGAGGATATCGACGGTGAAATAGCCGATGCTGAAGTCGAGCACCCGGTTCTGGAAATCGGTGTTGGGCGACGCAAATGATCGAACAGGTTGCTGAAGGATCGCAGCGGCCGCCAAGAATACGGCCGGGGTGCCGTGGCACAGAGACATGAAGCAACTAGATGCATCTGGGCGATACTTCGGGCGCCAGCTGCTGAAGACTGCGAAGTATCCGAGCATGTATATCGCACAGAACACAGAAACAAAATGGGGAAGGAGCCATTGCCCGGGAGCGATGATCTCAACCTCCATGGCTGGATTAACAGGAAAGGGAAAAGGGGAAAACTTTTATCAATCGACCAACTCGAAATCACTGCTTATGACCAACACAAAGAATATATAACGAGAGAGTACCTTGGGCAACCAAAGCTTGGCCTTTGAAGCAACGCAACTCGGAAGAAGCTTGTAAGAGAAAGAAAGCTACGATGATTTGCAGAAAGCAATTCCAACAACCGAGTGATCTTGGAAAGGCAAGCAATGCAGAAGAATCGAGCCAATTCTAATTCCAAAGCCGAGCCTCAAAGCTAAAGCTTCGCCTTTGAAGCAGCGCCGGAGGAGGCAAGGTAGGGTTAGGGTTTCGGCGGACTGGTTCACGGAAAATCACTTCGCCGAGAAAACTGCGGAGAGGCGTCTTGTTTGGCAACGACGGACGTTACGCTATTAAGTTGTTGCCTGCGAACGACACGCGACTTGATCGGTCAGTTGTTACGTGCCTGCAAAAATGGCTTTGTGAACCGGGGGCGTTATAATAGATTATAACGTCTCTGCTAAAGAAGGAATATATTCTAGTGATTAGGATATTCCCTTATTAATATGAACCGAGAAGCCCAAAAAATTAATTCAAGGAAACGACTGTATTATCCATTTGGGAGAAGCAATAAGAAATATATGTGAGATAAAGCGACAAATCCGCAAACAAAGATAACGAAAATCATAAATTATGCTCGAGAGGTGGAACGAAATTTGTAAATTAAAAGGTTGTTAAAATTACTTTAAATGATTGAAATACCATAATTGATTATTTGAAAATATAAAGGATAAGTGTATCGAAAATTATAAGTAATTATTGCTACCATATATTTACTCAATTCAAATTTCATATGTAAAAATTATTTTGTATTTAAATATTATATATCAATTTTAATGGAAATAGGATGGATTAGATTTAATATAAAAGTTATGTATAAATTTTAAAAATTGATAATTTATTTATTTGTGTATTAACCAAATTATTAATAGGTCGCAGAAATACATATTGTTCGTAAGATTATATTTTGTGCAAATATACCGCAGAATACGGCGAACTTCTTATCTAGTCGCGTCTTCTGTTGAGCAAATTCTCAAACATCTTCAGTGCGCATCCAGGAGCTCCCAAATGGCTCTCCTTCCCAGTGCCAAGATGGCGGAGCTCCCTCTTCACAGCTCACGCACGCTTTGCTCCCGCCAACTCTCTATCTCCCTCTCTCTTCTCCGCTGCCGCTTCCGTCGCCTCCTCTTCTCCGCGGTCCCGTCGTCCTCCATCCACCTCGCTGAGCACGGGGGCGGTGACTCCGAAACCCGGCGCTCCTCCATACATCTCACGCCACTGCGGGAAGACGACGATGACGACAGGAAGTTGAGTAGTACTTCCAAATCGCCTATCCGCTCCCCGCTCCCCTCCGCGCCCTGGCTGCAGCAATTGGATCCTCCAGAGACGTTTACATCCCACGCTCCTGCAGAGAGTAAGCCGACAAAGTTCGAGGTTGGTCTTGGCGGCTCTATAGAGAGGATCGTATATCGGTTGCGTAACCTCGAACTCGACTCTGAAGAACAAGTGGACATGAACGGAGACGAAAAAAAGCTACCTTGTAGCGGAAACGAGAGGTTGAGTAAGCTGCAAGAGCGGAGCTGGAGCCATCCGCATTCACAGCAAATCGCGGACCGAATTCTTCTGCCACGGGAGAGGGAAGACAACCGAAGGTTTTTGGAGGAAGAGGATTCAAAGAGCGCAAAACGAAAGAGAGTGAAGGCGCCAACTTTAGCAGAGCTTACCATCGAGGATTCCACTTTGCGGAGGCTCAGGCGGATGGGCATCATGCTGAGAGAAAGGATCACTGTGCCGAAAGCAGGTGTCACTCAGGCGATTACTGAGAAGATTCATGATGCGTGGAGGAAGTCAGAGATAGTTCGGTTAAAGTTTCACGAGGATTTAGTCCATGATATGAAGACAGCTCATGAGCTCGTTGAGGTTGGTATTCTTATAGTCATGTTCTACTTCTCGATCTTAATTATTCCTTTTTACATCTATCTTGGAATCCTAGGACAATCTTGCTACACAATGCAATTATAATCTGAGTATATGAAAGTATGTACTCATTTAGGTACAAGTTCAACTAAAGAGATTCAATATTGCCTACATTTGTGCATGCTAGAAATTTATCAAAACAAAATGGTTGAGCTTGAGGCCTTTCTTGCAGCACTTTTGGCATCAACAATTTGAGAAAACACCAAGATCAAAGTCCAATAAGGTAGATGCTCTCGTCAACCATCTTGAATTGGACTCAATCAAGGCTGTAAAAGCGCCTACAAGATGGAAGTCACCCAACAAAGTCACATGGTGGAAATCTTTGTCTTCATTTTAGAAGCAATACAACGAGCACATTGTGTGCAAGAATAACCTCCTCCAACATAATAGGACGACACACAAATACACAAGAAAGAGAAACACTAAAGCAATATAGCAGTAAGATCTTAAGCCTATTGTCCAAGAAGAGAATCCTAGTTTATGTCAATTGATAGCTAAAGTATAGAGAAAACCCTGACAAACCACTGTTTATCAACCTCCCTTGACCCCTTTCTCATCAATGATGAAAAAATTAACAAGACCTTGCCTCGTGTGCTCCTTGTGATGAAAGGCTTTACCTGAGGAAAAAAATCCTCCTGATCTCCATGATCTTCAATGGGTACTATATACACAGAATAGAACCTCACTGCTTGTTGAACCCATGCATACTTGTACCATGATCACGCTTGACATTACTAGGCTGTGTGACTTGCTTGAATCAAATTAAAAAAAAAAAAAAACCATCCTAGTGACGCTGTGCTCCATCGTTCAGTCTAAAACTTGAAGAAGTTCCACAAAGGTTTTGCTTTTCTAGGCACGCTCCACCACTGCATATTTTGAAAATATTTGATCTATTTCCTTGATTTAATTAAGTTAGTGTGTAACTGATTCTGTCAATGACACTACTCAATAATGCATATAATTATCCATTCTGTTCTTTTACTTTATGTTTTGAGGCACATCATTCCATGTATGCTCACTAATCGCACATCCCTCCTTGTGTATCTGAGACTCTGAGTGATGTCTACAAGCATAACCACTTTATCTATTTTTGCCGCTTGATTCTGAAGTCACCCTTAGAACCCTACTAGTTATAGTGTAGTGGTGTCCCTCTAAATATAACTTCTCAACGTTGGACAAATTAATTAGTACCTGGTTCAAATTTTAACTATATTTTATATCTAGTTAATTTAAAATATACTTTTAATAATATTATTTTTAATAGTAAATTTAGTTTGTTTTTTTCTGAGTTTTACTGGATTAGGTTATTTTAATGCCTAAAAAAAGGTTCCTTCATGTTTTATTATTATTCAACCCATTATAGAAGTTTTAATTTGGAGAATCTTTCTTCTCTCATGAGATTGTTGATTGAACCATGTAATCCCGTAGAGCACTGGTTGAGACACTCGATCTATCCCAGTGTTTCTTCAACATGGTTTGGCCAAAGAGAACTCCCTTGACCTATAACAATGCAAAGCAAAAGTATTGAGAAAATATATATATAAAAGAAAACTGTCGACATGTATATAGAAGTTTTTGATCTCCATAGATTCCTCTTGCTATGTCCATAAGAAAACTAGAAAGATCTTACAGAAGACTCTCCAATGAAGAAAATTCAACTCTTCCTAAGTTCCCTAGTCCCTTACACCTGCATGTGTCAAGAGGCACCATTTAACCAATATTGGATGCAAAAATTACTAATTTACTATGCAAGGGAGTGAAAAGGTGGGAAAAGTTTAGCATACATGCAGAACTCATGTACTAGGCCGCCCCTACACCTTGCCTGAGTGCTGGGCAGCCGCTAGGCTTCCCTATCATACAGGGGTGTGCACACACGCTGCTTGTGGTGAGTGCCCCATTCTTTAATGGGTGATGCGACCAACACAAACTGAAACCAGCAATAATGTCAAACAATCACTGTACAGTGAACATGTTTGTTTTCTGGTACGTTATTGTCGGGGACAAATTTCTATCATAAAATATTTTCTAGTGAATGAAGCTTGAATAGAAACCAGAAATGACAATATTAGAATTTTTTAGTAGATAATTAGAACATCTACTATAGATCATTCACCTTTGTTGATCTATTCTGGTGGTCTGCTCTAGTTTTGCAGCCAAAATTTGATGTGCAAACTTGCTGTTCACAATTTCACCATAGTCACACTACACGTTTTCTCATGCTGATGTATTTATAAAAGCTATGCTTGTGAACAGGGTAGGACTGGAGGATTGGTTATTTGGAGATCCGGTAGCATTATGGTGGTCTATCGGGGTAGCAACTACAAGCCACCTTCTAGAACTCAATTGTCAGATGTGGAAAACAACCAGACATTATTATCAAATGAAACTGAATCACTACTTATTCCAGATGTTTCAGAAACCACCACATCGGCCGAGAATGTTGATTGTGTTACATCCTTGAAACCTGAAACTTCCTGGCCATCTGATTTGAACGTTGAACATGATGTAAATCTGACAGAAGAGGAAGTGAAGTTTAACAACTTGCTTGATGGGTTAGGTCCTCGGTTTACTAATTGGTGGGGAACTGGGATTTTACCTGTTGATGCTGATTTGTTACCTCAAGATATTCCTGGTTTCAGAACACCTTTTAGACTTCTGCCTACTGGTATGCGAGCACAGCTTACCAATTCAGAGATGACAAACTTGAGAAAGCTAACAAAGAAGCTTCATTGTCATTTTGCCCTTGGTATGCTTGGTCAACATGTTTTCTCAATTATGTTTCTTTATTGCCTTTTCATGCTAATGGTGTCACCTCAACTTTTTGTGGTAAAGGGAGAAACAGGCACCATCATGGTTTGGCGTCTGCTATTCTGAAGCTTTGGGAAAAAAGTTTAGTTGTGAAAATTGCTGTGAAACAGGGAGTTCAAAATACCAACAACGAACTTATGGCTGAAGAACTGAAGGTTTGTACACCTTTTAGTTCCTTTAACAGTTTTTTTCCCCATATGTTTCTATCTATCTAGGCATCTTTAAAGATTCAAATCATGATACTTGGCTAGAAATTTTATTTTCCAAGAGGAAAGTAGCTCTGTATTGGGTGTATAAACTATGATTGTTATAGTTCATAGTTGTGATGGATACTCCTTTTTCTTCAAATGGTTCTCTTTTGTTGGGATTGTTTTCATTTTGAACTTGGTCAAAGGTTTTTCTTCCAGCACATACGAACTTTTCTTCGTCAGTGTTTTCACTCCACTAAAAGGCCTCATTCCACTTAAGCAATTAGTACCAGTGTATAAAGTCTTGCTTATGGGCATGTGAAAGCAAAACCCTTTTTGCAATTTTCTTTTGGTCATGCCATCGCAGTTGGTCCACTTGTTTTATTATATTTTAAGAATCCAGCCAACAGTGTAATGGAATTGCAATATAGACTCATTTCCTAATTACTTGTAGCAATTCCAGCAGTTGGCCCTTGGTCCACAGCCTTTTTACTTTCTAAACAGTTGGAAACATTTTTCATTATTAACTTAGTCTAGTTGGGTACTCATCCATGTTTTCTTTCCTGTTTTATTTGTTCATCTGTCTAATTTGCCCTTGTACCTGCTTGACTTAGTTTACATAAAAAAAGGTAGTTCGATGCACGAAGCTCTTGCCAATATGGGTTTTTGGAAGGGTCTATTGACTTATCTTACATGCTGGAAAAAAAAATACTTCTCTTATCTTTTGGAACTAATGAGTTATTTACTGCATTCCTTTAAAAGAAAGGATGTATATGTTGCAGTTGGGGCTCGTAGAGTACTTTATGCAAATTATATTTATGATTGTACAGAGTACAGACTACAGATTGACATTTTGAACACTATGACTTATAAATTTAAATGGTTGCTTTACTTTCTAGGTTTTGACTGGAGGAACCATACTTCTTCGAAACAAGTATTACATTGTTATTTATCGTGGAAAGGATTTCATTCCAACTTCTGTGGCCACTGCTTGGTCTGAAAGGGTGGAACTGACAAAGGGAATCCAAGATGCAGAGGAGCAATTGCTAAAAAGCATGGTTGGAAAACCTTGTGTAAATGCACCTGAGGGGCATGCACCTGTTGGTACTTTGGCTGAGTTTCTCAAGGCTCAAGCACGGCGGGGAAGACATATATCCACGAAAGAGCGCAATGCAATGGAAGAAGAAGCTTCAAGATATAAAACAACCAAGCTTTTTAAAAGGGTTAAACATAAAATATCCATTGTAAGCTTGCTTCTTCTTTGGTACTCTATGCATCTGCTTTTATGAAATTTCAAGTGTCATGTATCTTGAATTTACTAACATATTACTTTGTGGTAATAAATCTCTACAAAGTTCTAGAGTTTTGTCTCTTATAGTTAGCCAGGTTTCAAGGAACTCTTAAGGTTGTACATTCTAAACTTGTAGGCTTTTAGTTACATTGTTTTGGTTGTTTTGTGTTCTTGATGTTTGCATTACGAATGAATAACTAATGCTAACTGTTATAGCAATACAATGCTCCTAAGTGTTACTGGAAGTAGATGAATATGCATCTGAAATGTCCAGGATGCATCTATTTAACTAGCAGCTGTTGCTTGTAAAATCTGAGTGTATTCTCGCAATGTTATATATAGTATATACCTGCTTTAAAAAAATCTGGTTTTCGCTGTGCTTTGTGTGGTTGTTTTCCCCCCTTTTCAAGGATTCCTTATTTTTAATAGATATTTTATTGCCTTACTGACAGGCTCAAACAAAGAAGGCAAGAGCTGAGAAATTGTTTGCTAAGATTGAAGCATCCATGGTTCCTGTCAATCCATGTGAAGGTCAGGAAACAATCACTGATGAAAAAAGATCTGTGTTTCGCAGAATTGGATTGCGAATGAAGACATACTTGCCACTTGGTCAGTTTCTTTCTTTTGGTTGTTTTTGCAGAATCATTGCTTTCAACTTATAGACTGATTATTTGTCTGCTCCAAACTCAGGAATTAGTGGTGTTTTTGACGGTGTAATTGAGAATATGCACTTGCATTGGAAACATAGAGAACTTGTTAAGTTGATCTCTAAGGAGAAAACCTTAGCTTTTGTTGAGGACACAGCAAGACTCCTGGAGCATGAGAGTGGTGGCATTTTAGTTGCAATTGAGCCTGTCCCCAAAGGTTTTGCACTTGTTTACTATCGTGGGAAGAATTATAAGCGACCTATTAACTTGCGCCCTAGAAATCTTTTAACAAAGGCAAAAGCATTAAGACGTGCAGTGGCAATCCAACGCCATGAGGTATGTTCAAATTCCTTTTGCATCCTCAACTCTTTTATAGCTGATATGATGACCTTTACTGTCATCCCTTTATATATTTAATGCAAATGTTGGCTAACCATTGCCAACTATAGGATCTAACTGTGGAATCGCTACCAGCCATGATGGTCATCTGATCATTGAGCAACTAATATTACTACAGGATATGACCACCAAACCATTGCCTCCCACCATATCTCATTGCTGGACCATTGTCGGTCTTCATCAAAACATGGATAGACCATGATGGTTTTTGAATCTGGCCATTAGATCATCTCCAAACCACAACCAGTTCATGGTATGACCATGACAAGTAGTGGGGCTATCAACGAACCAGGTTGAACATTAAGCAACATCATCATATGTCCAATTTGAGCATAGAAGTGGTTGAAGAAGGGCAGGGACAGTTAATAATTAACTAATCATATTTTTAAGCTCAGGTAACTATCTATAACAAAAACTAATAAATTGTTTTTTTTCCTTACCACACAATGCGTGAGCATTCACCTAGCTTACTTAAAAGGCCAGAAATTTGAGAATATGATTCTATCACATGTTCTGAATGTTAGCAAAGTTCATATGAGTAACTCCCTACTTCCACTCTTTTTTTTTCTCTCTCTCTTCTTAAAAGGCTATCTATCTATTGCATGCTCCTGCTTGAACTAATTTAGCTAACGGACTTTTGATATGAACATTCTACCTTCAGTTTCTATGGTTGGATGAAGTTTTGATGTCTCTCATTTAACTTGCTCACTTGAGAAAATTGTCTCGATGACGATGCCATCTTAGCTTAATTATATCACCTTGAATGATTGGTTGCATGAACCTTCCTAACATTTTCCAACTCATGTACAGGAAATCTCTGAAAAGGTGGAAATAGTTAATATTGACAAAAATGCAATACAGTATGATGACAAGTCATCACTTCAGATGGAAGATGAAGATGGTTCTCTTGATTCTGAAGATGATGCCAGTGATATCTGTGATTCTGATGAGGAGGAAGATGATGAAGCTTCAAAATGCAGAAGTGTATCCTAGCAATAGCAATCAAGATATTTTTGTCATTCTGAAGGTGTTTTTGGAGTCTTCTTAACGGTTAAGGTTAGCAATTCTTTTTCCCCACGTAACTCTAGTGGAAACCATCATAATTTTGTGCAGTTCCGGATGTAGGATAATTCCTTAATTATACATGTGCCGCTCTATTTGATGTTTTTCACGCACTGGAACTTGTAGCAGACCCTCCACTGAGCATGAGCTTTATTATTTGTGCAGATAATCTAATATTTAATAAGCATAACAAACAGTGGAAAGGGTAAAAGGATACTAGGATTTTGGTGGAAAGTAGCATTTCTATTATACACAGCAATTCATTTTCACTTCAGAAGTTACTGATAGCGAATTTGTCTTCCTGAGGTTTTGACCTAAAATTTACTCTGATACATTAGTGATCTTTTAGGCAATTTTTTTATTTTTTCATCACGTCCTATTCTGATCTTCATTTTAAAATGTTCAAGAATGAGGGTGCTGGCATGGAAGAGAGACATTGGTATTGGTGAACTAAGCAAACACATCCTTTATTTGACCTGTTGTTTCTCTTTTAGCAACGATTTTACAAAGTGAGGCTGATCTGCTTCTACTCCGTCTAAGATCACACACAATACTCAATTAAATGGAAATGAGCAAAATTTCTGAATGTGTAACAGATTGAGTCCTCCCTTCCTAGTCAGTCGGAGACCCTCTATTAAGACTAATATCAGAAAACATTTTTAGCTGGTTTGTAAATGGTTGGGCAGATCAAAGATGGTTTATTTCATTTGAGATATAGGCCAATGCCACTGAAAAACATAGTCACATAAAGGTTGTGTTCTGTTATAATGCAAAAGTGAGATGAAAGAAAGTTTGGTCCAAAGTCTCTTTGCCCTAGTCTAATTTCAGTTATATGCTAATATAGATTAAATGCATTATACACAACCCAAATATAGTCATTCTTCTGCAAATTTATAAGCCTTACTGATTTTTTTTTAAAACAAATATCTAGTTTACATGTTAAAATTGTAACAGTGAACTGAGAACAATCCTAGCGAACCTTGTATGGTCACTAAAAGGATGTTTTGCTCTTCTTTCTATCATTTGTGTCTAATTCATTTATTCCCTTGCATGACTAATCTGAATGCTTCTATTGTTTCTGTTGTTTAGTTTCTAGTTTTCAGAAGCGGTTCAATTCTGCATCTCGTCTCTATCTTGTGGAAAATATTACAGATTTTGAAGTACCAGCTACTTAACTCCAAGATTGGTCACCAAAGGAATTTTTGCAACAGCTCATCAAGACTGTAAATTGTAAATTATATGCATTTAATTTGTTCTTCAATTTTGTATTTTCTTCTGTAATTCCTTCTAAAGAATGCTAA